>CM019752.1:22991489-23211489 GCA_009761765.1 Phenacoccus solenopsis | reverse complement strand
GCTTGAAAGTGTTAAAATCAGTTAGACACAGGTGTATAACTACTCTATTACTCCAATATGAATTGATCCATCTCCAAAAAAGAACAACTAATTTTCTTACACTCATTAAAAACTATGTCATCATGTATGAAAAATGTGTTAAGTGTAGGCACAGCTCAGTAAATCTACATTTTTTTACAGTCCAACAAAAATTTTTTTTCATAAGAATGTAGAGACTAGCTCCAGTAACAACTTACTAGAAGTCCCATTGTTACGCGATGCGCGTATTCTACAGAAAGGAATTCTAACCCCTCAAAAAATGTTTTTCGCTATATCTCCTCAGGGTTTGATCGTAGGACAAAAATAGTTCTGTGCAATTTTGTTCTACCAAAATTCTTACAATTTTTATGCGAACATTTTTTTCTGCAACTCATAAGTGAGGAGTTAGGGGTGTTTAAACTTGGTACCAAAGTTATATAGAATACCAAGTTACTGCATTCAACATAATTAGTTTAGAAATTATCGTTGGGTTCGCAGTGATCTACAAGACACATCTCTGGTTGGTGACTGAAATCTAACCTATATTTTGCTGAGAATTCAAATCAACCAATCAGAGCTAAGACTCGCATCTAGTGAATCGCAGCGCTCGTATAGTGAGTAAATGACCCTACTCCGATTTTTTGTTTATTTTTCAGAGCCCAATGACTTGGTATTCTGTATTACTTTGCTTGGTAAGTTGGAGGTTTCATTATAATTGATTTCATTATGCTATATAACATGTATGTATATGCGAATGATAAATGCATAGGAATAAAATGACTTGAGACTACGTACCAGCCCAATCATGAACCTATAGAGGTCTCATTTCTCTCTCCTCATCCTCAGATACATGCCTAGCTAAGTACGAATATTTTAACCCGAATTAAATTCTTTTAATATACTCAATTACTCACCACATAATTATGTACAAGAGCTCACTATAATACGCTAACTTCATGTCTGTCCCAGCCCTCTTTTCTCACTCTCATATGTAGTTGTACAGAGGAGGAGTTAATTATATGAGATATTTTTAAAATTTTTACTTCTTACTTATTCAAAAAAAAAAAAAGGTTCAAAATTTGAGCCCCTTCTTCGCTGCGCATAGAGTAGGGAGAGCGGGCCGGGGGAAACATTAAGTTAGAATGTATTCAGAAGGTTATAGATACATAATTACATAGTACATTAACAGAGTGCGCTAAATTTTTGCTTTTTGGGATCTAAAAAACTTATTATATTAAATTTTTAATTTTCAGGAGTTCTCAAAGTATCACCCATTTAGTGCTAAATTCAAACGAAATATCCAATTTATGGCATTTATACTCAGAGAGTATATTTTTGGGAATCCTTCATAAATTGAATATATTTGTTTCTTTGAATTATGTAGGGCTAAACTCAGGTCCAAACTATACATTCCTTTCTCAAATTATTCATTTATCAATCCTTTTTACAATATATAAGTATATGTAATTTGATGAAATATAGATTTTTTTTTTCTTTCAAAAAAATTAAGAAGTATTTGAAACACCGTGACTGAAAACAGGGAAGAAAATGACATCAAAAAGTTTCAATATATCAACCAAAAAAAAAGTTGTGAAAAAAAATTAAATGATCTAAAAACTGAATTTTTTCACTACTCAATACTGAAGCCAAACGGACTTAAGCTTAAAATCTATGAAGATACTCCTCGCAGATAAAAGTACAGAAAATCCGTATACGCAACCTAATATACACTCTTCATTCCCTCCAACCAGTCTATGTGTCTACACTGGGCGTAAAAGTCTTGGCAATTATACACGTCCAGTATAACAAAATAATTCAAATTATTGATAGATTTTGACAAAGATAAAATTTCTGAGGTGCTGCGTGGACCCAACTAAAGAACAGGAAAGGAAAATTTTCGAACAGGTTCGATTTTTTTTAATAGCTCATTATATGTACTAAGCAATGAGGATTATGTTAAGTTAATTCATTTGCACTGATCTAAATTTTTCGATGATCTATTTTTGCTTGGAAAGAGATGGAAATATTTTTAATGAGATAAATTTTTTTTTTTCAATATGACTGAGATTTAGAGAGGCTGGGCTTCAATCTACTTCATGTGAGCAAATTGATTCCATTTAACCTCACCCTCTTTCCCTCCCTGAAGCAAACTTGCTTACCACGCCCAGGGGCGAAACTAAGGCGGTATTGGGGGTCAAAACACCCCCTCCAATATTTTCGACAACGAAAAATTCGGCAAATTTGATTATTTTTGTCGGCAATTTCAACATCTAAGCTCCGAAAAATAAGATAAAAATAAACAAAAATGATTAAGATATTTCGAGTTTCGGACTCGTTCGTCGTTGCCGACTTAATAATTTTGCTGACAATGCAATGCCGAATTATCACCAATTTATCAAGTAGAAAACATTTTATTTGTCCATTCGGAGTGGCTGACATTTGTTGGGGAATGTCGGAATTGTTGAAAATAGGATAATATTTGAAAAAATACATTGGCTCTTATGAGAGTATTTTCATTTTTTTCGTTTTATGCAAAAACAAAGGGATTTTTTGAAATTTTAGTTACGTAATTATTTATAGAGAATTTTATGCTGTTTTCAACAATGTATTTTTGAGCGCTGTAGCGTTTATATTTGCAAAAATATTATGAAATCATAATTTACATTTCAACAAAGAAAAAATGATTCTTCAACACGAAATTCGAGATTAAGTTCAACATCGTGACGTTTATGTAAACATTATTGCAGAGAATAATTGAGTTATCAAGAAAAACTGCTTTTAAAATGTAAACAGTTGATTTTAAAATTGAATATTTTTGCAAATATAAACGCTACAGCTGTCAAAAATACATTGTAGGAAAGACCATAAAATTCTTTACAAATAATTACATTACTAAAATTTCAAAAAATCCCTATGTTTTTATGTAAAACGTGAAAAATGAAAATGCTCCCATAAGAGCCAATGTATTTTTTTTAATGTTTATCCTGTTTTCAATTTTAGACTAAATTTTTTTCGTGGTAACTGCAGCGCACTCTACACATTCGTGGACAGGTCAATTTTTCCAAATTCAGCTTCTTAAAATATCGTTCGATTCCTTCTTCATAATCAGGTCGTTAAGGGCATAGGAGGCTAAGAATGGTGAATTTGGTCCGGAGCCCAATTTCTATGAAACTTGGGTGGTAGGTAGAAAGGTCCCCTTTAAAAACTTCCGTTGTTAAAGTTTCAGACCCTCGCCCCCTTCTTTTTTGAGAATTTAATTTTTAATTGAAAAACCAATTCGAATTTTTCTTTTACGCAATATGTAGTTGACTGATTTTATTGAAAATTTAGTATGTTATACTGTTTCATAGTAGTTCTCTCGGAAAAAATCAGCAATCCCCAAAAGGATTTTACCACCACTAAAAACCGTTTTTTAACTTCATTTAATTTTTTTTAACACGATAACGCTTAGGCACAATTATGAAATTGATATTTTTAGATGTCGCCTTGACCCCCGACCCACGTGGAATTTTTTCAGATTACTTTATAGGCCTACTGGTAGCTTTTGAAAACAAGAAGAACTGTTCAGTTTTAATCTTTTAAATTGAGCTACATATCTATTACATTGTTATTTTAATAAATCTTTTAAAAAAATCAATGTAATCGTTAATTTGTAATAGGATAAATAGGTATTATTATTCTCGCTTTATTGTTTTTTCCATTGCATACGAATAGCTACTCAATAAATTGCCGATTGCAGTGATGTAATATAAAAAATTGAGTCGGCAAAAACTATCATTTGAACTCTACTGAGTCGGCAAAACTTAGGATATTCCACCCCCCAATATATCACCCTAGTATCGCCCCTGACTACGCCACTACTTCCCAGAACGTTTTCAAGATATCAAAATGACGAAAAGTGTGATTTTTTGCAAAAACCTATAACTTCGCGGGCCCGTAGCCAGGTGGGGGCAAAGGGGGCAATGCTCCCCTAGCAAAATCTTTAGCTATACACTAAATATTATTATTATTTGACAAATGAATTGAATTTTAAATTTTAAATTTTCAAATATAAAAAAAAACCAATATAGTTAATTTATTTTTTTCATTTTTAGTTTCAATTAAATATTCGCATAAAAGACCAACTGTCGTATTTAGGAATTTATATACATATTTTATAATGACTTAGGTATTATTTTCATTTCCAGGATACGCCTAAATTTGTGAGCTATTTTATAAAAGGAACTACTTCAATTTCATACTCTTGTTTACCAACTTATATGTGCTTTGTTGGACTTCTGGGTTATTCATGTATATTACTTATTTGTTCAAATTGAATTTTTTAATAATTTGCTATTAAAAAGAAATTTAATTTTAAATTAATTTTTTTATTTATAATTAAAATATATTAATCTTGAAACTAAACTGAATATTCTACGTGAGTACGACATCACAATTGCTATCTTTTTGTATCATTCTTGTAACACTAAAAAAATTAAGCATATTAAAAAAATTTGCCCCCCTCCCTAAAATTTCATTAGCTCCCCTGACCAAGTCGGCTGGCTACGGGCCCGCTACTTCGAGAACAATTTAAGCTTCCTTTTCTCCCCAAATGATCCCATAGAGCTAAACATTTCGTCAGCCCAATTTCAACTCGAAGTAAATTTGTTGAAAATTAGTGAAAATCGAAGATTTTTTTCACTCCACTCCATCATGTTATGTGGTAGGTATATAAATGATGTAGTAGATACTTGAAAGAATACTTATTGAGATTAATTTTTTTTTTAATTTCTAATTTTAAGTATTCATTAGGAAGGACGCTTGAAAGAGTTTGTCCAAGGGCGCTGAAATGTTTGAGCCAATAACGCTACAAAATTCAATCATTAGTAAAATTTACGAACGATTTGAGTTCCAAATATAATTTTATTTCTAGAATGATTATAAAAAAATTCCTTTAATCCTTTTATCGATAAACTGGTCGAAATCGTTGAATATTTTAAAATCCATAGAACAGAACTGAAAAAAAAAGCTGATCATTGTAATGAAATTCACACCATGATAAAGCTGATTATGAAGAGACTTAAAAAAAGCGTAAATTCGCATAAAATGCGCAATTACCCATCTGCGATAAATAATCCGTGATTGCGAATGTTCCTCACACAAACACACCCTATCCTACCCACCGTTCCCAAATAGCACCTCCACGCCATTTTTTTCAAATAACGCCGAATCTTAATCACACGTTGGAAACTTTTTAGGCCTCTACGAAAGTGAATTATCAAACCTACCGATTGAAATTTCCTCCCGCACGTTTCGGCCGAAATGTTTTCATTTTCGGTAACCATACTATGAAGTTCTCGCGACCGCTAATATCTAAACCTCTAACTTACTCCGACAACGAATTACCACACCGGCGAGCAATCGCCCATCGTCCACCACTCCTTAGCCATTTACCGTCAATAAAATAGTTGCCTGTGCCTGTTACGGGTAGGTATAACATAGTAGCGGGGATAACAACAATCCTGAATCCACTGACTGACAAACTGGAATACGTTCACTTTACTCGACTTCTCTTCTTCGTAAATATTAATATTTTTTCGTACAAATCTGGCCGTACGTGAAAGGTGTACGTTGACGGTGATTTACGTTTGCGGGGCGAATATCTTCGCGATTTTAAATGGCAAATTATTTTCACAAGTTTATATTTTCGACGCGCTAGTGCCTAAATGTTTCGCGTATTTTTTTCGTCTTCATTTATAAAAATACCTTGAATATGGAGTGATATTTGTCGCAGTGATAATATTAATCTAACATAAACGGTTGAATATGTCTTTGTACATAGTTCAGTGCGGTACTCGTGCGTTTTTCTGTGTATTTTTAATTTTATTATGTTACAATGCTGACGGATATTCAAAATCAACAGGTAATTTTCACAATATTTCGCCATACCTCGCCTAACTTCCAATAAATTCCTGTATACGGTCACGTGCCAATAAATATTTCGTATTTACCGTCAAGTTTCCGGTATAAGGGACAATTTTCGACGTGTCGAAGTCGGTCGAATTTGCCAATTCGTTTACCTATAATCGAAGTGAACGTTGGTAAACTCGATTCATTCGTTCGCATTTCACATCGGATGGAAGCGACGTGCATCTTTTTATTAGTCGATTGTTGACCTCCTTTTGAATTACCTATTGTTGATTCAGTTGAAAATTATTACTGTGAAACAGATTCGTGAAATTCATCGCGTACGATGCGAGCATATAGTTGAAGTCTGATTCGATGTTAAAATTCGATTCCCGAAATCGCGTATCGTTGGTGTTTCCAAAATAAACAACGTTCGTGAAGCCTAAACGGTGTCGAAATACTCACCCTGAGAGGTTTACGTTGGCTCGTGAAAAATAAACATAAACCCTTTTGTACCTCACGGCTGTACTGCTAACGCTAATGATCGATTCGAGACTTGGGAGTACGTAAAACTGAACGGTTCTGCTTGATAATTATTCAAGCACCTGTTGATAATGCTGGCTCACGTTCTACACCGTCGACAATCGCGTAACTGTACGACTAAGATGAACTGTAATACCTTTCCATTGTGTTGCTTGAATTTCTGAAACTGGCGCAATATTTCAAACTGGCCAGGTTATTATTTCGCCTCCCTATAACACAACTTTTAATCGACGATAATTAATGAAAATATACTAATTTCTAAAGTAGCCTTGACCAGCGAAAAAGTCATTTTTCTCAAAAGGAAGTTTAGAGTTGATTATAGTTTTCGAAATACAACTCGACCGGACCTAGACAACATGCTAATCCGAGTCTATTCGTAAAGCGGCCATACATTCGATACGTACGTATTAATTATCACGTCGTTAATACCAAGTTAATCACGAATTCGTTGGAAATGCTTTTCATGACATTATTTCTCGCACCATCGTTGCGATTCGCGTTCTGCTCGAAAATCATTGAAAGTGACATTAATGGACGACCAGAGTGACCATAAACTGGCCGCAAAAATGCTGTTGGCAATAACTTTGGCGGCTGGAATGCGGGCTCGAAGGTGTCGTAAATGGTAAGGACGTGGAGAAAAATCTCGTCACAGGTACATGGTACAATGTGAGTGAAATGTACCAACATCTGATGGAAGATGTGTCAGTAAAATTATTCGCCTCGATTGCCTTTCACGAAGGCCATTACGACCACTCGAATTTATTATGGACGGTAGTCGGTGACCGGAATCGCGATATCGTTAATTGTTTATTACCATTTGATTGAACCAGAAGGTACCGAAATACGAAATGTTTCGAGTACCTACGCTCGTGACAGCCGTGCTTGGAGTATTTGAATAAAGTTAGCATTGAAAAATGATTTCGTACCGGCGTGAAAATCGTTCGTCATTTATTTACAGTCGAGGGTAGAGCTGTGGATGGCGAAGGGATGACATTGGCATGAGTATTGCTCTCGTAATTTATCTTAGTCTTTAAACCAAATTGTCGATACAATGAATGCATTTATTACCAGTGTTATCACTTATAATGCTTATAGCGAAATACGTGTGGTTTCTTTGTAAACCTATATACTTATCGCCTGCACCAACGATAGGCATAACGAAGGAATTTTCATCTGCGATAAGTACATTTTTTATTTGCACCTAATTAAATTTTGTTCACACCTAAGTGATTATATTTATATGGAATTTCATTCGCTCCCATTCGCCGAAGAAACGAGTTCACCGATCATGAACCGCAGCAGTAGTGTCGCGTGTGTGTTCATCAGCTGCATCCAAGGTTACCGTTATATTTCTTATCAACTTTTATCACCGACCGTTGAATCTAGATGAAGAAGTTTTTCGCCGATTATTTTCAACTCGAGTTTATGAGTACTAACTTTTTTTTTATCTATCTCTCGGACTGCTATTTGAGTAGATGAGAAAACTACGCGCTACGAAATTGTAATTCAAACGTCTGTACACAGTGGCATGCAGACCAGTAAAATTTTTGGCAAATGCGCCATTTGTTTTGTAAAGGATGGATGGGTGTGTAGTTGATTGAGGGTAGAATAATAGTTGGTTAATTAAATCATATTTTGAAATAGAAGAGATTTTTTGCAAAATGAAACATACTACGCAAGTTTCTTGCTGTCACACTATTTTTATGAATAGGTGGGTGGATATGATACTTTCTTGCCAGAGTAAATTTGAGAGTTTTACATGCTACTGGCTATACATTATTACTAAATACTCGTACCAGATTTTCAAGAAGTCCGGATGTCTTAGAAGTCATAACAGCGTGATAGTTGAATTTTTCAGCTAAGAAAAATTATAGCACACTCTTGAATTGCTCTCAATGGAGGGAGAGCTCATAACTAATATGCAGTTGAAAATAGAAATTATCAATATTTAACAATATTCGCAACTCAGAACTGAGAATACCAATATTCAGTAATTTTTTAACTCCCTCCTCCCCCCACAAACATTATTTTTTGCCAGATGTCAATTTTATCGGAAAGCAGTGAAGCAGTGGATGCTGTTTTACCAATATCTCGCAAAGGAGCTCCCACAACAAAAATAGTGAGTGATGAAAATATTCAACTCTCGATTTTACTTAAACTAGCTCTCAGATCATGGGAAGCAACATTGGGAATGAGGAGGGAGTTACCCTTAGGCCTCTGAAAAATTAAACAGTTATATTTCTGCCCATAAGTTGGCAAACCAAATATATTTGTATTTTTCAGTTATTTATAACAATATTTTAAAAAATTAAAAAAAATTCGTAATACTCTATTTTGCCAACTTATTGATAAAAATATAAAATCGACCAATTATGTCCACAAAGAAATCGTATTGTTAAGAGATATGGCGAGTTTGCGTGAGTTAAAGGAAAAGGTAACTTCAGCTGTCCTGAAATTCGAAGTAGGTGGAGTGATGAGAGATTCGATGCTTTTACGTTACTCTGTTGGTAGAAGAACTTGACTGATGACAGATATCATGGGAGACCTCTATGGATTTTTTTTCGAAGAAATCAAGGGATGTTACAAAAGTGCTCGTAATTATTCCCATTCAACATTTTCTCTCATTACATTTTCCTGTCACTTTTCATTCCTTAATGTATGTTTTGTACACTGAAGTGAGCCAATGCTGAAGCCGATAACTTTATTAATGGAAGGGGGCATAGTCTACACTGGTGGTACGGTGTCTCCATCTCACCAATTTTGATGCGGTTTGCTTTGTTGAATAGCTCTGGTGCCAATTCGAATTGTTTTGGCATTCTACTCACCCCTCACTTACCTCAATTAGAGTATTTCAATAAGAATATGAGGCTCGTATTCTTGAATGCTGCCTAAGCATTAGTGCTCACCAAATGTGATAAACATTTTTGTTACCCAAAAATAACGCTATTCAAATGTGAAATGTTACGTGGTCTGTTTTTATAGAATTTGAAAATGTTGAAAAAATTTCTATCATTTTCGCATTAAAAAAATCCGTTTTTCTCCCAAGTACTAAACCTCAAGTAACATCTATGAATACGCGCTTTAATCTTAGTAGAGGGAAAGTTTACGAAAAATAGCTGCTTACCTGCATTCATACACAGATTTTCGAAATTCTAGTGGAGTAATAATCGACACTATTTTAGATACTTTTGAAACAAAAGTCTTTAGCTTCGATGAAAGTAACTTTTTTCCAAGCTCCTTTCGCTTTTTGAAATTTCAGAATAATTTTACACTTGAACTGTAAACTTTTGAGCAGATCGTTTCTATAAAATGCAAGCTCCAACTATTGGAAATTCAGCAATCGATTTTGATGTGTGATCAATAATTTGTTAATATTAAATAGGATAAAACTTCAGATTATGTCAGATATTAAACTTAAAAAATTCATATCTGTATAATATGCAAGGCAAGTTCGTCAAAGGAGGATAAGACTGGAAAACATGGCGATTAACCAGAGGCCTCTGCATTGTGAAAATATCGAAATTTTTTTCTTTCACTAAACTTTTATGGAAAGCCCTGAAATGCAACACCTGCGTTGAGTTCAGTTATACATTTCAGGGCCCCTGCCTACAAAAACGGTATAGTGAAATGACTTGAATAGAATTTATATAAAAAGTAAACAATGATTTTTAATACCCATAAAATTGGAAACAGCTATTAACTCTTGAGGAAGTGCCAAGCAAAATGTTTCAATTTTTTTTTTTTTAAGATTGGGAATGGTTCTCAAAAACTAACATTATTTTCAATTTATTAAAATTTTTTTTCTTTTCTCATTCATTCATTTAGTTCTCACCAGATAGGTATTGTGAAAGCGACGTTGCCAGTTTTAATACTATTTCGATAATTTCTGTTTAAAAGTCGATCGTGTTTAATTACCATTTTCGAATGTTTTAATGCTAATAAATATGTAGGAATTTTTTGTTTACCTCTAAGCAAAGCATAGATAACGTTATAATTACCTCAGTATGGTCAACTATCGTGCTTATGTATTTTATTCGTAATTTCCAAGTTCGCCCTTTATTGCAAAATATTCATCGTGTTAACGTTCCTTTACTTGTCTCAACTTATTTCGAGCTTTCAGTATACAAAATGTCTCCTCGATCGTGGTTTTAAAATTTGAATTTTTTCATAATATTTTCCCAAGCAAAATTACGTTTCTACTCTTCTTCATGCATTTACTTCGGTGCAAATAATTTATATAAACACGAACGCTTCTTCAAACTTCTATTACTTTCTTCTTTGGAGACGTTCTGTCGTATCGAAATAACGTATTCTCTATTCGTCGTCGTTTCACCGTTTCAGGTGGTTTCGCGGAATGATTTTTTACTCGCGATTTTTTTGCCATGTGAATTTAGGCGAAAGGGAAAAAATACGCCAACGATTTCAGCTCGTCCATTGTAGTACGCGAATACGTGTTTCGTTATGCGAAATAATCACGTGGCTCCATCGTATCGGACGCCTGTGTAGTCTGGATGCCTTTTAGCGCCACTTCGTCTGAATGGAGAGAAAGTTGAAACACCGAAATGGTCTTCTCATTCGCTATATTGAACTGTCGCCAATACGTTTACCATTGAATTAGTGCGGATGGTAAAATTTCGCTCGCTAGATGACCGGTTCTCTTGTATTTTTTTTATTTTACGTATTTTAATTTAATGTCGACCTATGTATAAGAATACACCACGGTAAAAGTATATTATACGTTTAATCTGAGCAATAAAAAAATTATTTTTCCCTTTGTAATAACGTTCAAAATCATCGAACCATTTTACGTATATTGTTAAACGAAGAAAGTGTCCATGCGTTCTCATGCTTCGAGTATGAAATGAAATTAAATTCAACGACTGCGCTCCTACTTCCCATCAAAACCTTTTTAAATTGGGAAAAAATACATAATGGTACTCACGTTGAAATTTTACATATCAGAGGTTACGGAAAACGATTACAGAACGATTATATTTTCCCACTTGGTGAGTGGTAATAGCCATTTGGATTGATCTAGCTTCGAAGCATTTGTCCATTTAGAAGGATGTGGTATGCAACTTATCCTTATTAACTGTGTTGTAAATAAACTTCGTTCGATAGATGGACGTACGCGGTGATTTATTGAAGGTGCCTATAGTACTGAGATGAGTGATAATTTATGGCTTCTATTTACTAGAACGCGTATTGTTACCAGATAAATATACTACAAATACATAATGATGGTTTCGCACCGCTCTTACTACTTCGTGGCTGTTTACATTCCACGTAATTCATAAATACGAAATTACGTGGACGGGTTTAGGTTCACCGGAGACTTACATAGTTTCGCTGAAATACAATTTCTTCACTCAAAGGTAATTGCCTAGGCTAGGTTATTAGAGGTAATATTAGATTTAATGAAAATTCCGATAGTTTTTTCTATTCGAGTTTATTTTACTTATAGGCAGCGAACCTATAGTTTTTTTCTACACGAGTTTATTTTACTTAAAGGCAGCGAGCAAAAAATAGCTCGAAATTGACGTCAATTTTTATTTCGAAAATTAATTAGATACCTTCGTTAATTACATTAGGTGGCGTCGTATCGTCATCGTCTATAGTTGCGAACATAATTAGAGTATTTTTATCATTAACAAGAAATTATTCGACCTTCGATGTGAATGGTAACGGATCTCTAGTAAAAGCACTGAGTATTTCGGACGCTAGTTGCGGGATATTTAATTGTACTATGTGTTTTATTCGCGGTTCAGTGAACGACTTTAAGGTCTTGATATTTTTACGCGTTGTTAGAATGACGCCCATCGAAAAGCATAGTTGGGTCCTTTGGTGTCCTTGCTTCACTCTCTTATATGAGATCAAAAACAAAAATTTTGAGCCATTTGCCTCTTCTCCAGCCCCACTCAAAATTTGAGTGATCCGCCATTTTGAGGTTTATCAAAAAAAAAGGTATCTTTTTTGCATTTTCAATAAGAGTCTCTCACCAAATTTTGAGTGATTTTCATATATACCCGCCGGCTCTATACGCGTGCGTGGAATATAATATAAATAGTTGGACATTTGTTAAAACGCAAAAATTTGAAGACCTATCCTTCCCACATCAGGTAGGCTGTAATAGCTATCGTTTTTATTGAATACTCAGCTAAAGTTCGATTTTCCAAATACCCCATTCCTTCTCCTATTTACTTTCTTTTCCTGTTTCCTCTTTAAACTTAATTCAGTACATCGTGGATCCAGCTTCGGAACTGTACATGGCACAAAGTAAGAAAATAACCGAAAAAATGTTTAAAATAAAAAAATAATATTTATATAAAAAACCTTCAAAAACGATAAAATATCATAACTAAAATCGCAGTAAATTTCTTATTAAAAATATCATAAATCAAACAATAAAAAATTGATATGAAATTTAAAAAAATACATATTTATAATCGTGTAAATGAATAAAATGAAAAAAATAAAAAATGAAAAAAAAATTGAAAAATCAAGTGTAATAAATTTTAATCTACAAATTTGCTATATAAAAACAAAATATAATTATTATTCTTTTTCACTCATTTTTGAATTTTTACCTTCTTGAAATCGAAAATTCAAGGTCACCAAATCTTATAAAATTCTTTTAGAAAATCACGAAGAGGAAATTTACCAACCTGCTAGCTCAAAGAACAAGTTGAGGACACCTAGCTCACTTTATTTTCATTTTTCGAATTTACACGGGGGCGGGGAAGAAGGAGTAGGTCTGCAATGGTAATTTCCAACTGACCTCGAAGGACATCATTAAAATTTCAGCCCATTAATTTAATGTTTGACCTCACTTAAATTAAGTCAAAGTTGAAAATTTTTGAATTAGAAAAAATGCGAATTTGTAAGCAATTTACGTTTCGAAGTTATATTTTATCTTCCAAAAACTGAAAAAAATTTTAGCTGCTAAAATTTTGTAAATTTAGGAAGTCTAAACCATTTTTATATTTTTTTCAAAAAGCAATAGTGTTCACTGTTTTCAAAAATGAAAACGAATGGTTAATTTATTGGTCATGTACACAGTGTGGACTTAATTAAGGCTATTTCAGACTCAGGAGGGAAAATATATCTGATTTTTTACTCAAGAAGTTTTCAAAAACATCACATTCTGGTTCAAAGCGACGTCGTATTAATGTTTTATAATCAAATAGCTGAAACTTTTAGAACCCTTGCGGGACAAAAATCAAGCATGTTTTGCATGACCAGTGAATTACCCATTTGTCGTTCATTTTCTGAAATAGCCAAAATTGTCGTTTTTTGAAAAAAATTTAAAAAGGGTTTAGTCCGTTCCATATTTAATAAAAATCGGCAGCCCAAATTTTCTCTGTCTCCTTGTAATACAATGACGATGAAACGTGAAAAATTTCAGTTTTTTTGGGGTGCAAGACTGAAAGAGGAGGTTTCAAAATTAAGTTAGGTGGCTGAAATTTTTATGACGTTCTTTTGAGGTCATTTAGATGCTATTGTGACCCTGCCCCTTTGTTTAGAAAAAAAAAAATTCGAGTTTGAAAACTTTTGAGAAATATCACTGATCAGTATTTGTATCTTACTGACAATTCTCTTGCTAAAATTTGCAGCATGAACGAACTCTTGCTAAAATTTGCAGCATGAACGAAGCGAATGACTCATATTTCGGGTCTGCTCGTCGTATGCGTACGTCTTGTAAACAGGCTACACCATGTATTAGTATGACTTATATTTTTACCGTTGTTCAATGATTTTTCATCGTCTCTTAATACCTGGTAAACGGTTCAAGTGTACTCGACAAATGGAGCGAGAGGCCGAGAGAGAATATATCAGAAGCTGATTAACCTGTCCAGACTATTTACGCGTACATTTCGGGCGTAAGTATTTAATTAGTAATTTTGTCGAGGCGAGGTACACGCGATCGCTCCATTGACATTTATTAATTAGCCATACATTTTTTCAAGGCTTTCCATATACATTCATTACAGCCGTAATATGGTACACGTGACGCGCGAAATCTGTCGTCGTTTATCGAGCATCTCGCGTTTCGTTAATGATTTCGACATCTGCCTAAATGTAAGAGGCCTCGTCTTTACTTCGAGGCTGTTTCGAAATTTACTCCGAAAGAAAATACATCTTCGTGAATTTTTTGTCGTATAAATTCGATGAAATGATTCTCCGTCCAATATTCAGGTTGTGTTACCCTCATTGGCTTCTAATCTCACGCTATCATACGTCTGATAGCTTCAGGTGAATTCGTAGAGAAAGCTATCACAACGAAATGACTACAGCAGTTCATTGATAACAGCAAAAGCGTACATCGCGCTCAATTAAAACAGCCAATGAGCTTTTGATGAGTCGATTATCGTTTATGTCTACGTGACCACGAACCTACGTTCATTTTCGCCATACGACGTACGCGTTCAAGAAACCATGATGCGCCAAATCGAAGCACCGAGGTTGCATTTCCTATGTTGACATTCAACTTTGATAAAAATTCATTATACGGTCATCTACGTTCGAATTTGCCAAGACATTTAATTCCGATAACATTGAACCATTTGTTACCGAGTAGTCGAGTACGCCTACGAAATCGAGGTGATCACTCTCGTCCTTCGTTTACCATAATGGATGACTCGACTCGTGGTTGGCTGTTTCCGCATCTTCGATGAACCGTTTTGTGTAGTCGGGCTGAAGAAGCGCTCTAGCAGAACATCTTCAGCTGCCGCCGTTCGTATCTACGAACACATCTAATTTAGAGGAAATTAGATGAAACGAATTTCACCAATGGAAAAATATCGAGATTTTATTGTACTTGATGTGTATGTACCTAACTACCTATATAGTATTTCTTTTCTCATATATGGAAACATCACGTATAATAGTTGAAGCCTATATGTGTTACGTTCATAGCGGCATTACGAGGCCGGTCTAATAGCGCCTTCTTATTGACCATTTGATTGCCGAGTAATTAAGATAAATAGCGTTGGTGAAGGTAATCATGTCAGCTGACGTACGTGAGAATAGAAAAATCCGTGTATTCTGCTTGCGAATCGATTTTCATTTGGTTCACCACCTTACCAGGCCATTAGTAAAATAATCGTTGTAAATTTGCGAAGAAAAAATATCATTTTAAAAGTAATCTGTACTTATGTTCGAATTAATGAATAACTTTAACGGCAATTTTTTCAAAATGAAAACGTTTTCAAATTAATTTGAAAAGAATAATATTTTGTTTAATTAAAAACGATACAAAATGTATACATTGTTTATCAAATCGTTATTTTTCCAGGTCCAACTGGCTTATAAAAAAATATTAGATAATGAATCATTTTTTTTTTTTGGCAAAAATTGGTCCTTGCAAATAAATATTTTTTTAATTTGTTTTTTACTTTACTTTTTTCTGAGGCCAGAGGCATGGATGTAAGGATGCTCAGACTTTAGAGAGCGGTATAGCAAATTTTAAAGAGTTGAATAGACTGGCAATTATGGTTTGGTTATTTTTGTTTTTTAAAATCGACGAAAATTTGAAAAAAATTTATGAAAAAAAAAAAATGCAATGAGAATTGAAGAGCTTTAAGCTACAATTTTTTTTTAAATTGAAAAGTTTAAAACGCTCTTGACTTTTTTTTTTTTTAAGAAGCAACAATTTTGGTCATTTTTGAAAGTGAACGATGAATGCGTTATTTATTAGTAATGTGTAAATAATTTATGTTTCGATCTAAAAGATGAAATATGCTCAATTTTAATCTAAAAAAAGTCTCACAAAACACCATATTATTCTTACTTTAAAATACCTTCGTGATGATGTTTTAACATGAAAAAGCATAGACTTAAGAAATCCTTGTGAAACAAAACTCGAGCATATTTTACCTCATGAGCCTGAAAAGGCCTAAATTAAACCCAAACTGCGCAAACCACCAATAAATTACCAATTTGGTATTCATCTTTCAAAACGACCAAAACTGCTGCTTTTTGAAATAGTTTATACCTAAATTTAAGAAAATTTGTAAAATACATTTTTTTCAGTTTTGGACGAGAAAATATGACTTCAGAAGATGAAAAATATTAATTGCCGAATAATTTGACTCTTTTCTGAGAGTCTAAGAATTGAATTAGGGAACTGAAATTTTTATGATGTCTTTTTGAAGTCATATAGCAACTATTGTGATCAGCCCCTTAATTTAAAAAAAAAAAAAATCAACCCACCCTAGTGACTAACTTATAGCACATTGAAAAAACTTATTAAATAATTTCGAAAAAGTAATTAGCGAATCGAACATGAAAAAAATTGCATTTTTATAGAGAAAAGTTAATCATAATTTTTTTGCTTTTTTTAGCGAATAACCAGAAAATTTGAAAAAAATACTAAAAATCTAATGATGAAAAATGTTGTGCTTATTGAGAAATTTTGGTGAAATTTCGTGCTAATTTAGTGTTTTTATAGAGGGGATGCTAAATTTGTACTGAATTTTTTTTTTACATTCAAATACGATGTTTTTTAAAAGACTAAAAAAAGTTCACTAAAATGAAGGGTCAAATAATACCTTTTTGAGAATTCCTTAAAAGAAATAAATGTTTATAAGTGCCACCGTTTTCAAAACCCCAGATATCGACGTTTAAAAAAATATAAAACATTCCCTAAAAAAAATCAATAAAATAAGAAAAAAGTAAATAAAACTCGAAATACCCAGAAAATGATGAAATTAGCTAAAATGTACGTTTTAATCTAAAATATGCGAAATAAAATTTGGCTCATTTTTCAATTAACGATCTAAAACGGAAAAATTATTGTTATTAAAATGAAGGTAGCGCTTAGAACCACGATATGCACTTGCATATTTTCTCCAATTTTAATACAAAATATATTACCGCCCATCACAAATGCACAAATTTCATCTTATTATTATTTTGCCCATCATATTCACTGGTATTTTAGTTCATTTTTTGTCCATAGATGTCGTGAACGTTTCCATCGTAAAGTCGCATAATTGAAACTAAAATTCGGACCCTACAGCAAACTTGGAGCGCTAGTGTGGAACCAATAAGAATGTTTGTTTACATTCTAAACAAGACTTTTTTTTATCAGTAATGTATTTCGTTCGAAAATTTGAAGCTTTTTCATGCGATTTTGCTGATTTTCATTAAAATTTTTTGATAATGTATTCAGTAATGCCGCGTTTCGTGTTTTATTTTCAATTTGAGAACTTGTGATGAACGATGTTGGTAAAATGTTAAGACGTTAAGTAAAGCGTCTGTTATGATGGCACTGACTGTATCAATTGAATTTTCACGGAATGGCTAGAACTATCCAAAAAATCCCCATTACATTGAAGTGATAACAGAATAACATGAACAAACAAATGTTTGATACCGTAGAAATTCACTAAAAAGTTGAAATATTTCAACTTTTCATTGAAACCCAGAGAATCTTTCATTGCCTGATTCACTGACTATTATAAGCGGTTCCATAAAAAAACACAAGTTCAACTTTTTCTGTGAAAAATTCAGTGCCATTATAACCGACACTTAAGATCAGCAGAACTTCTGCATCCAACCACAGTTTTAAGTGATTGTTCAGATGCTGGATTACTACCTCTTCTTTCAGCATTTTGCTCGCAAAGTTGTAAGAACATTTCATTTATTAATAAATAATTTCAGTGAAAATCGCACGAAACAGCTTTAAATTTTCAAACGAAATACGTTACTGATAAAAAAAAGTCCTGTTTAGGAAGTAAACAAACGATCTTATTGATCGTTACACTAGCGCTACAAGTTTTCTGCCAGGTCCGAAAAAAAAATTTCAGTTTTCAGTCAGGCATTTTTTTTTTGCTCTTCGCTGATATTTCTAGAGTGTTATACTTTGAAGTTTGACCGAATAAGTCAAAATCATAGTTTCTCAGAAAACTAATCACAAGTTTCAGTTTTTCATTGTGCTGATGGAAACTCATTCTTTGATTTCAAGTTTCAATTGTGATCACGAATTAAATTTTTCGGATGTTTGAACATAACACCAAAAACACTAAAAAATTAAATAATCCCAAAATGCAGACATCTCAGAATTAATATAAGTCGATAATACTGTAGATAGAGATGGTTAATTACCGATAATTTATTTTTAGGTAACCTACCCGGTAACTTACCGGTAAGTTACTGGTAATTAAAGTACTTTAAAAGTATAAAAACTTCCAAATTTCATGTGAATGAGTAGATTTTGCTGAAAAAACTTGATTTATGATCTAAAATTTCGCTAAAAGACCCAAAAACCAGATTTTAAATTACCAGAAGAATTTAAGAACCTTATGTTGTGGAAATTTACCGGTAAATTAACGGTAAGTTACCGGGTAAGTTACCACTTTAAATTACCACCCATCTCTAACTGTAGATTGTAAATGCATATTTTTGGGAAAGCAATTGAAAATCTTTGCCGTCATCGTATCACTCACCCTTTGATGTGATTTTCTTGGCTGATATAACCGCCTGAAAGCATTCCAACAACATATCCATTCGAAAATCAGTATGAAAAATATTTGCGAGTTCATTGGCCAATAAACCGAAGATAGAAAGTATCTCGTACTCGAATCAACAACACTGGAAAGAAAGTTCAAGGTTGAAAAAAAAACACAACCAGCCACTGTATCAGAATCGAAGAGTTGAACGACAAGGTCATGATCGTAGTAGGTGTTCAAACTGGAAAGTTGTTATGCAAAAAAAAAAAAAAAAAATACATGGTGCTAGAAAGGAACAGAATTAATTTCAAATCTTGCTGCAAAATAAGCTGCTAAAACATTATGCAATGAAATAACACTTCTATTTATATAGTGGTTCGCCATTTACAGATACGAAAAAAGAATATCATGTATGGTGTCAATTATTTCAATGTCTACATATCACTTACTTCCTTCAATCCAGTCCTATATACCTTTAGGTGAACTACAGGGGAGTAATAGTATTAAACATATTTTTTGGACTTTTCAATGTTGTTACCATGAATTATGAATACTTGGAGTTTCGAGTCTAGTTCGAACATTTTTAACAATTGTCAGAATTCCCGTATGTTGTATCTTGAACGTGGAACGTACCATGTAATGATAAAAGCTATGGTATAAGTGAATAGGACTAACACGTGGAGACTACAAGTACGATCACCTCAATAGGTACGCGTGGGTTTGAATTCCATACGATTTCTAGTATCATCGATGACCTACACGACCAAACCCGTATACGTATACTCAACTACTACACACTGGTACTTAGCGAACACGCAAGAATTTGGTTAAATTTTAATAATTTGTACGTGAATAAAGAATTAGATAGGTTCGTTGAAAATACGTGTACATTAATCCGTAACGCGGACTTATTCGTTATTAGTTTTGATTACTCGATTAACGCTAACGACACGAAATCACGTCCGTTAGGATCGAATTACGCGTACCAGCCTTGAGTTTCTTTCTCGAATATGAGAAAATCTTCGCGTATGAGGTGAAACGATGGAAAAAGTCAACATCAATCGCTAAAGTATTGGCCGAAGGACGAAACTAAATCGGATAGTGATTTCACCGAAACAAACGAGTCGGCGTGAGCGTCGATAAATTGAGCCCGATGGCTGAGAATCGGATTTTCGGCTGGTAAAAGTCAAGGTTCGGAATCTCTCGGCGTTTGGAAATCGGTGTCACCGTCGTCGTTAATGAACGGTATAGGCGGTCGACGTTCGCGGCGTCGTTAAATAATGTTACATACGTATCTGGTCGCTCTAACAACATCTCCGACGTGTATTAAGAATATAATGCCGCTCGGTACGAGTTCGCGAGAAGAGGGGAACCCAGCGATGGCAACAGGAGCGGGTAAGAGCGAAGCCACGGGGCAGACTGCTTGTAGGCGTCGATGTTGTGGAAGAACATTTCTTACGTCTTTGCGCCGCATTAATATCGTAGGTCATTCAACTGGGTCATTTTGCATCCGCTAACTAGGGCGCCGTACGTACGTTGGCCCACATATTATATTCGTATATGCTCGTCGTATACCACGTACGGCGACGGCGACGAACGCACGATGCTACTACGGCTCCTCCGTACTCGGCACAGATTTTCGCACTTACACGTAAGCGCAACGTTACACGAACACCGAAGGTTAGAAAATTCCAAGTTCAAGCGGCCGTGCCATCAGCTGTCTGCGTGGCCGCCGCGATTTTTGCCGATCGCCATATTGCGTCCAACGCCAGCGTTTCGCTAACTTGTCCTCATGCTATTCAAGTTTTCTTATACGTCGGCGGTAAATCGGATTAAACCAGATTTTTCTCTATAAATCTCAATACATCGTGCCAGCCGTGTATGACAAAAGAAATTTTCGACGTTTATTTTTCGCCAACCGATCCTACCAGCCTTTCATACTCTCTGAGGCAAACAAGGTCGCCGCTCACCCAATAAACAACGTTTTATGGTGAAGCGGCAAATTAAAAAGTTCCTGTATCAGTGAATCGTACTTCGTGCGTAATTGCTCAACACATCGTTAACTGGCTGCTGCCTCTATCGCTGGAAATACGCCGCGTCGTCACGAAAAGCTACGTAATAAGGATCAAATTATCTCACCGTATATTCTCATTTTCACGATTTGTCCATGAAAAGAAGTCCTATAAAACAACCGCCTTAATTCGAGCAAGTTGGATTCAAAAATATTTTAGATTGTATACGATTGTTATCGAATGGTTTTTACACAGGGTAAAGGGGAGTAAGAACTTGTATCTAAAGACTGTCATAAAATTCCCTCTCCCTATCATAAAGTTAATATTTTATATTGAAAATACATTTGATGTTATAATTAACTATACAAATAAGATAAAATATTAATTAGTATTTTTTGATAAGTGTTAGAGGGAGGGCTAAGCAACTAATACAGCATCACTGAAGCTGGATTTTTAATGAGAGCTCGTTGAAATTTGCACATAATGTAGTTAGCCTATACATGCGCGCAGATCACGCCCAGTAACGAGTGTTCAAACCCTCAATTATTCCTTCTAAAACCATCTGAGAAGTTGAATTTATAACATGTGATACTTTTTGTCCGTAGGAATCACACGAGCCCGTACTCAGATTTTCTAACAAAAAAATGTAAAAAAAAAAATTTTAAACATTTTTGTTCCATTCTAATGCAATGCAGTGTACCGCCTCATCAACTTTCGTGTACAGTGAGCATATAAAATGAAAAGAATCATTGTATTTTCGTACGATATTGTAAGATTTTGTTTTCGAAAGTGCCTCTAGCCCTTGTGGCTGTACACAGTTTAAAAATTTTGAAAGATATTTAAAAGATTTATAAAAAAAAAAACTAATTTATTCAGGAGGTAAAAAACAAAGTTTGTAACAGTGTTCAAGATGAAGTCGAGAACATTTTCAAAAAAAAGTTTTGCTGACAGTCACGTCCAATTTCATTCTTTATTTCTTTTTTTTGCATTGTACATTAGTCTAGTCGAATTTCCACACTATCTCGCATTTTCAGTGTACTTTAAACGAATTTCTTGTTTCTACAACGAAAAACCTGATATGGGCGTTGTTTCATTAAAGCATATAGTTTGTTTTCCCCTTTTCCTCGACCATCTCTGGAAAATGCCAGCGCGTCTTTGACAAAGTTTACAAATAATTCAAACTTGTTTGTAAACACGATATGAGCTGGATACCGGTGTCGTGTTCGATCCATTCGAATTATGCGAATACATCGGCCTACGTACATCAAACGTATTTTTTTTCGCGACCTGCTGCGATACGAGACTAGTTTAATTTAGTATATTTGGTCGTTTGGCGGATCAATGTCAGCTTGATTCGAGTTCAAGGTTTCAAGGTCGTATCTCGATTGATTGCCGCTACACCTTTACAACTGTCGTAGTGATCGATCGTCTTTCTAGAATTTGTTTGCAAATATCTCGGAACAAGATGAAGAAATTTTTTAAGAATGTAATCAGTTAAGAACTCCAGATTTTCTATCAACTCTTATTTAGAAATGCGCAATTTGGCATGTGTTCAAAAGTACCTACTTATGGGATGGTTAATATTCGCATTTTATAATTAGGTGGGAATAGCCAGTGATGATAATTTCATTTCTAAGATCAAACAGGTCGTCAAAACTTGAACCCCGTTGTATATAGAATTAAAATAAGTTTTTATTTGCGTTACATATTTTTGTTTTTAAATTATAAATTTTCAAGATAATTTATTTATTTCTTCGACGAAAATTCTTTTAAAATCAATTAATATTTCTTTCCGTCATAAACTTTTTTCATTGTTAAGAACTGAGAATGATTCGTGAACAAATGTATTCAAATCTTTTTTTTTGAAATTGAAATTTCGAGAACTGAGATCAATGCTTTCGTGAAAATAAATGCACCAAATTTAATATCTTCATAAATGAAACTTCAATTTTTTTTTATCATTACTTGGAAATTTATTAAACATTTAAAAAAAAATTAATATGAAAATCATTGAAATTTTTATTATAATTTTGGACTTTTTCATATTGAAACCTTTTCCCTTAAAAAATGTATATATTTCTTATAGACTTTCTCGTTTTTGAAATTTTTTCACTTTTGAACAATTTTTTATTTTTAAGCGTTTTACACTCTTTTCAATTTTCACCGCCATTTTTAGATACTTTTATCTTTGAACATTTTTCATTTTTTTTTTCATTTAATACAGGTTTCTGACATGCTGATTTTTGGATATTTTAGCAAAAAATTTAGAATCTATTTTTAAAAAAATTTTGTACGTAGTGCAACTTGCCCCCTTTGCCCTTCAAATCTAAAAATTAATCTAAATCCAAAAAAAATACAGTAATTAAAGATATAATAAAAATTATTTCTATGTATGAAAAATTATAAAATTGAAACATAAAATAAAGTCTGGCTACCGCAAGAGCTAACAAATGAACTAAAACAGAAACGGGTATAGGGGCTACTATAGCTATACGTAGTCATAATTATATTAAAAGCAAATGCACCTTTTAGAAATGAAGCCAAACTAATTCATAAAGAAAAATTATTATTTAAATGATTGGCGGGTTTAATTCATTATTTAAAACTTAGTCTTGAATTTTAATTCACATAAGTGTAATAAAGAAGACGTTTAAAACTGCAAAAACTTGAAGTATAAAAATTGTTCAAACGTGGAAAAAAGTCTATAAGAAACTGAAGAGGTCCGAAAACGAAGAAAATGAAACAAATGTTCAAGAGAGAAAAAGCTGTAAAAATGACTAAAAAAAAAAGAAAAAATTCTAAACTAAAACACTTCAAAAATGAGAAAGTAGAAGTACGAAGAAAATATAATAATAAAAGTCTAAAACATTTAAAAATAAAAGATCATTCGTACTAAAATGAAGAAGCAAAGAAACAAATATTCAAGGCATGAAAAGTTCTAAAATGAAAAGGTATGAAGAAATCACTGTTATAAAATGAAGAAATACGATCATCGATCATATCTAACGTATTTAGTACATATGTATTTAAGAATAACAAAAATCTAAAAAAGAAAAACTGTAATAAAATGATAAAGTATCGAAAAATGAATAAAATGAAAGTGTTAAACGATAAAAAAAAAACAAAATAAGAGAACAAAGATGTAAAGTCAAAATTGTTCGCATTTAGTATTTAAGACTAAGAAAAAAACTGAAAGTGAAGAATTGTACAAAAATGATGAAGTACCGAAAAACGAAAAAAATTAAAATGTTAAACGATGAAAAAAAATCGAAAAAGGAGAAAAAAGATTCAAAATGGAAATTATTTTAAAATTTGAAAAATTAAAAAATCCATAAAATCGCCGAATAGTTAAAAACTTGAAAAACCAAAAAATATGAGAGATTTTATTTTTTAATTTCCTCTTAAAATATTTATAGCAAGAATTACACTTCATCACAGGCTCAAAAATTAATCATATTTTGAAGCTTGGACCTAATTACAGCTCTCGGCATTTCTGAATGAAATTAGCATTATGTACCTATAGGTACTCTACATATTTTTTTAATTGTTACTGCTAACTGTAGAACTCACCTAAGTCTTCGTACCCTTCCTTGTCCCTCCCCAAATAAAATATGTAAATACATATATTAATCAAAATAGTCTTTGTCCATATTCCTCTTACTCCACTATTATAACGCATCGTGCAAGCTTTAAGGTTACCTAATTTCAAAAACGTAGTTTCACCGCGTCGTCGATAATTAAAACGAGGAAAGCTCCTCCGGCAAACTCGAAAAATAGTTCACCTTGAAAACTGGAAGGTGAGAAAAAAGGAGAAAAAAACGGCGTAATCATAATATAATCTCAGCAACAAAGTAATTTCATTACTTCGAAAAACTGCGAATGAAATGAACTGATCTCTTCGAAACATTCTTCAGAATCGCGAATCACTGTATCATCATCAAAACCATATACATATAATCTTGCGAAAAGCATTAGCATCACAATGTACCTTTCCATTATACAAGTGAATTTTTTTCTGCACATGGCTTCGAGAGCTCGAGGGAAACAAAAAGTAGAAACTCTCGTACGTCAGGTAACTCAATTTGGCACGACTACGATGACGTTAACGTACAGATCGAACATCAGTATTACCAATAATAACGTAAACGGCAGCTGAGCATTGAACTGATAGCCACTGGATTGATACGTTAAGGCGGCAGATATGTTATTTTCGCTCATTATAGATACATTTTTGTAACAATCGGGTAGGTACGCCGAGGGCGTTTAATCGGTAAAAAGGTCCGTATGGAGGATGGACCACGACGAGCCGTCGATACCTATTCTAGTTCATAGTTGTATACATAGTTAAGTGCTTATCTGTGCTATCAACCTTTCCTGGTGCTGTTTGCTGTTTCCAAGGGCATCAACGTGGAGGTTCTTCGCTCTCGCACATGTATACATACTCGTACATTCGAATGGGTTATGTAGCCGTTGCCGCACCGTAGGTATATTATGTATAGTCGCGTACAACATGTATACCAGAGTTGAGTGCTCTTACGCATACGCCATCTCATCGGCGGACTAATGATCGAACACGGTTTAACTTGACAGCTCAAATTTCAAGTCGACCTGAAAAGAGGTTCTATGCCATTGTACGATACCTTTTCAAATAAACGTCCATTAATTATCTCTAAACCTTGAAAAAATTAATTAATTCGTCACACCACCTTTGCATCTTTTGTTTCTCTTTTTTTCTCTCTTTGTCGTTTTTGTCGACCACTCGACGTACCTGAAAATGTAAATTATCGATAATCGAAGGTGTCAGTGGTGGAACTTAGGTAATTGAATTATATTTTTTTCAAGCCCATTATCACCTCAAGTCCTACACTACCCAGTATATCTTCTAGTGTAAAGGATTATTTGATTTCGTTCCTTGGTTGAAATGACTTTGAAGATTGCTTCTGTCCTAACCTGCCACAACAGCTGATTTCGAGCTATGATGAATTATAAGTTTAACTGCACCGTAGCCCCTTCGATTTTAGAGGTGACCAAAAATTTAATTTGTTGTCTTGTCTACGTACTGTCAATTTCAAGAAAAAAAATCCAGAGAATGCAAATTATCATCGCCAAACTTTCTCATCAATTTTTACCAAGTATTTTTTTTCGACAAAAAATATATGAAATAGATGATATTTATAAAATGCAACGAAAAAAGTTGAGCAAAAATGCTCCATTTATGAAATTTTAAAGAAGTTTAAACTTTTGGAACCTCTTAACTCCCTTCCTTGAAGATACCAAATTTTTGTACATCACTTTTTTCGTCGCTTTCATAACGTATTATTATAGATTAATCATTAATAGATATTCCAGCGCTGTACAAAAATTTATCGCTCATAATTTGTAGAAAAGGAGCCAGAAATGCTATGTTGATAGGGCTGGTTCAGAGATAGCGTTTAAACATATTTTTCCTCTCCCCGCGACTCATGCAACGATACATAATGATTTTTTTATTTTAATGTTTTTTGATAAATATAATTTTTTTTTATAGTTAGTAGGCGGGTAGCAGATGAGCCAACGCCATCCCCCGCTTTTTTCTAGTTCTGATTAACGCTATCTATGAAAAAACTGTAAAACTTTTGGCTCTGAGTTTTGGATGTTTTATGAGTGATAATTTTTATTTAACGGTGTTCTATCTATGTATGGTTGATCTATGGTACTACCCATTTTATCAGAAGAATTTTCAATCTCGACGAAATTTAGATTTTTGGAACTTTGCTTAAAGGTCACCGCGCATACAGCACTACACCTATGGGAAAATGTTGGACTTCGAGTGGGTGCGTCCGTTTTACATCTATGTTGGCTACAAATGTACAAATTTATGGCACCTTCATCTCTGAATTCCATGACTGCTGTGGCTAACTACCTGACCGCTGAACATAACTCGATGCAAAACTGTTGACATACGTTAATAGGACGAATTCACGCGAAACTAATGTTTACGTACACGTTAGAAAATATAATTACGGTCACGTACGTCGCTACCATCTATTATTATTGATTTACGCCACCGTACCTACCTATTAAACATCCTCGCGTCAGCGTAAACCTTCGTCGTGTCTGCAATGACAACACACGCCAAAAAATACGATTTGTTGAAAAACCTCGAACTCCGCGTTAGAATTTCACCAGACCGTATTTACGCAACCGGGTTATCAACCTGACCTACGGAATGCGCAAAATGTCGTTCGATGGTCTTGAAAAATTTATTTACTTTTACCAATACCGATCTGCAGTGGGTAATAACGTCTTGGGCATTGCTTTCTCGATATTCTGGTTTCATCTCGGTAGTCGAGAATTCGCGGAAATTTAAATCCTAATGCGAGTTTTTTTGTCGAACGCTCGTGGTTGCTGCCTGCTGGGGCCACGATCGTTATCGTATAGATTCGTGTCCGCAAATATTTCATATGTACGTTTCAACGTATACAACATTGACACAACAAACATGACTCGAGGTTTTCGTATGTTTGTTTACATTTTGGGTGCATGCCAGAGCGCTGGTAATGATGCTTCGAGGTGTACAAATGGATTTTCACCTCGCTTCGATTTATTTGCGGTTGTGTCGTCGAAGAAAAACGTACGACGTGGTCGTTAAAGAACGAGATTTTTCCCTTCGACGTTTCGTGAAAATATTTTTCTTACTGTCGTAGTTGTCAACCGGTTCTTCGACGATGAAATTTTCAAGTTTTCAAGAAAAATATTCCGAGGAGAAAAACAATTCTTGCATATCGTTGAATACAAATTTAACCGAAGAGCAATTTTATATGATCGAAGGATCGACATGTTTCGATATCGTTTCGTTCTAACGAGATAAGTACCGAATGATTCGCTTTCGGCATTGGAAAAATCACCGTAAGAAACACAATTTATTCAAGACCGAATCTAATAATGTAATTTTACTAGTTAATAAAAAAAATTGTCTTATCAAGGAGAAAAATTTCCGTTTGTAATTTTTAGGCATGTTAACTTGGAAAGAGTTTATAAAATGTTGAGAAAAAGAAACGTAAAATGGGAGTGTTATTTGTCATAGATGTTATTAAGAATCATGAAGAAATGCGGCCGAAGCCCAAATCCCCATATTCTCAGAAATAGCACTGCATAATCAGGGTTGGGAGCACAAAGAACCAAGACCAGGTCTAAGGATGAATTAATCTGTAGGCCTTGAATAAAATGTTTTTATTTTTTTTTGTTTACTATTTTTTTTTTAATTTTTAGCATCTTCATTTTCGGTTATTTTTTTATTTTAAAGTGATTATAATTTTGATTTCAGTTTTTTTTTTTAATTTTTAAGCAATTTTTCTGCTTTCATTTTCTTAACATTTTTTTAATTTTAAACTTCTTTAATTTTTGGATTTTCCTTCATTTTTAATCGTTTCTTATTTTTAGAATTTATTTTTTATTTTTATGGCATTGTTAAAACTAATGTGTGTTTTGGTAATCATGAAATTATTAAGAATTTTGAGCATAATTTCACTCTTCCATTAGTTCCATTTTTTACTTTTAAAGCTGAGCCTTTACTATTTTCGTTTTTACAGCAAAACTATAATCTATATGAATCAGAATTTTAATATTGTTAGGTTAGTAGCAACGGTAAATTAATAAATTATTATTGTTTTGTGGAATAGGGAGAAGCAGTGTTGTCAGATATAAAGAAATTTTTGAATACCACAAAAGCTCAACTTCTTACGCATAAATATGAAATTCCGCTTTTTTTTTAAGGAAATTTCCTGAAATTAAAAAAAAAAGAATGTTGATTAGAAATTTGTAGAAAAAAAAATTCATGATTAACTGGTCAATAGCGTCAAAATATCAGATTTTTTTGACAATATTACATTCAATTACCAGGTCATTTTTCTTTCAAATTAGGAAAAATTGTTTGGTAAGAAAAACAATAAATCGTATCAACATTTTGAGTTACTTTCCAAGTATCTACTGCGTGCTCGTTGAATCACTTCTCAAGTAGTCCACGAAATCCGGACATAAAAAATTCGTATTTTTTCAAACTTCTTTCATTACTTTTTCGTGCATTTTTATTATTTAAATTCACTCAAAAAATTTTTCAAGTTTTGATTAATTCGAATGAAATTTAATTTTTCTGAAATTTCACGTATCCTAGAAAATCCTCGTACTTTTTTCCTGCTTATGAATCTCAAAAGAGAAATTCGTGCCTTTTTCGTATTAGTGGACACCCTGTGTCAGCGATGACACCTTTGAGTTTATGAAGAGTGTCATAACCCCCAAATTTTATCTCAAATAATCAGAGCTCTTATTTTTTTAAACAAAAGATTATCATGAGTGAATTGGTCGAGAAAATAATATTTTAAAATTTGTTTATCATTTTGTAAATCGTTTCAAAATTTATTCCCTTTTTAAATTTTTTTTTGTCTCAATTTACACAGAAATGAAAATAAATCTTTCATTTTTTTTTGAATTCGTGAATGGAGGAGGGTGGGGGTCAGGTTGATGTCACATGCTGTAAAAGAAATGAATAGTAGTTTGATACTCAGACTGAGTCTTTTCATTTCTCATTTATACGAACATCCAAAAATTTACTTTCCCTACTTGTACATCGAAGGTGAAAAAATAAAAGTTTTCATATTCGAATTTCGCCCATCTACAAAAGATCCTTTATAGATCGCGGAATTTTCAACCATCATTATCTCCTCGGTATGTCATTTCTTTAATCTACTCCTAATTGTAATCGTGTAAACACCTTTCTCCAATCATCGACTGATACTAAAATTTCCGAACACTAAAATACACTCACACGCACTCTTCCAAACGCACCACTATATCGTTCGTAGTTTCATTATGAATGACATCGAGGATTATTATTTTCTCATAAGTGCTTTCACTCGACGCATCGTGTTCCTTGCCAAAGGAGCGATTAACGAAGTCTATTATTGTTATTGAACACGAATGACGAATCATACATTTATGTAGCGAATTTCCGTTACTAAGAAAATAAAATTTTACCGCCATTACTCCTACCAGGTATGTACACGATTACGTAATGTAGTGCGGTTTATATGGAAATGAATTCATTAGGTACCATTCTAAGAACACCGTGTAACATACATGGAGAAAAATAAGCGGAAAACGTCAATTTGACGCATTAACCAGATGAATCGGCGTCATGGAAATTTTCGTTCGAATGTTTCGCAACATGAGATCATTATATCGGTACCAGCATCCGCACTGGATACTAGTTGGCGAAATTTCATTTTTTTAACCACTAGTTGGTGATCTGTTGCAAATGAAGTTGAGATTTTATATTCATGGAAATCAGATAAGTCGATGATGTGGTTATTGTCAATAGCCTTATAAGCACTTCTTCAGTCAGAGGCAAAAATAATGGAATATACGATAATGTAGCGGACACTCCTCCCCTTTTACAAAACACATATCAAACAACATTTACTGATCAAATTAAAATAACAATGCAAAAAAATCTAACCTAACATAATGAAAACCAATAATCGACCTCCAAAGAACATACAAGACGTTGTGAATTTAAAAAAAAACCAAAACCTCTATCTACGGCTTCATATAAAAATCTTTTAATTATTTAAAATTGTTACAACGATTCCTGTATCTACAATCACGTGTGAACTTTCATTTTCTGCTTCACTTGTGGCGTAATTAAAGTTAAGGTATGGCAGACCATGCCCCTCCAAAAAATGTATAATTTAAGTGTTTTCTGTTATTCTTTCAAAAACTGTAAAAAAAATGCAAAAAGTGCAAATATTGAAAATTTCCTACTACGCCAATCATTAAAATGGTTCGGGGCTTGTTGTTTTTCAAATGAAAAAAAAAAATGACCAAATTTTGAAAATTTCTAGCTCTCTTAAATTATTAAAATGGTTTGGGGTTGTTGTTTTCGATGCATAATTTTATGCTGTATTTGATGGAGTTGTCACAATTTTGATTCGAAAAACGGAAATATATTTTGAACCTACATGTTTTATTTTTTTCATGAGAAAAAATGGTAAAAATACCGTTTCTACGCTCATAAACCTCCCATCAGTGCTCCAAAAAATTCAAAAATTTTTTAGTACGTAGTTTTTGAGATTTTTTTCAGTTGTTTAATCCTCATCTCGATCCCAGCGATTGATTTTTTTTTTGAAAAAGTAAAGATTGATTAAAGCTTCACTCCTCTCCCCTCAACTTAATGAAAACGACACTTTGGGCAACGCTTAAAATTTTATCTTACTTTAAATTTATTATTTATTTTAATTTTTAATCTAAGTCGAAATTAAATTTATTTTTAATTAGAATAATTAAACAAAAAAAGATTTGATTTTTTCATTAATGTATATGATTAAATTTTAATAATTGTACTTCAATTGAATATTTATATGGATTTTTATTATTAACAATAATATTAATTCAATTAAACTGGTTTTTTAGTACCCCTCTATCACATCATATAGATAATATTTCAGAAATAAAAAATGTGACCTGAAATTTGTCGAACAGTTTAATACGTATAGTATACACTATACAGTTAATGGAATCATGAAGTAATTAAAATTAGAAATTTCAACGAACTTTGAAGATTCATAAACTAGTTAAAAATGATTTATTCGTAATTTTTGATACATATTAGCACTCTTCTGATTCTGAAGACGACAAGAGTAAAAAAATTACTGAAATAAACTGAAAATTCAACAAGGTATTCCCTCTCGAAGCTGTGTTCTTTCTAATTTCAATTCTTGAAGAGTAATTTATTGATAACAATCATGTTGAGAATTTCTCTGATTTACTTCAGTACTATGTTGGTGCAGTATTAGGTATATGAATTTAAACAAATTTGAGATAAATAATGACCTAATTCCATAGCCGGCTTTAAGGAGGGGGGAGTTTGGGTGTCTAACCCCCAAAAGCTTCTTTTTTTTTAGGTGTTTAAATAAACTTTTTGGTAATTTGAAAATTTACTACCTTTCCCATTTGACTTTATGGAACAGAACACCCCCAAGCAGCGATCCTAAAACCAGCACTGCCTAATTCCTTACATAAACGAATCATTTTCTTCATAAAATTCATTCGCACTGATAATGTTCTTAGACCATAGCGTTAAGAGTCAAAATTGATTTTCACTTATCTTGAAAGAATCTTTTTCTACTCTTGAAAGCAAAATAGTTGAAGGAAGTGAGAATAAAAATAAAAATAATAAGACCAAGAGGGTGGATAGGCAGCCATAGCTCGCTTGGCCACGCCATCGACGGTCTTCTCTAGAGACTTGAAATGCGTTTCATAGCTATAAGAATTTAGTTTAATTATTCCGCATGGTCTACATTTGAAGTCTTGATAAGAGAACTCGTTAGGTGCCAGATAAAGATTAAAAATGGAGATGAGAACCGGAGCTGTATCTGAACTAATAACATTTGAACTTTCCAACCGATGCTAGCCCGTGTGATTCTCACCATCATGGCCGAAATGAAGACTCGTATCTTCGCTTGAGCGACGATTACGTAGAATTAACGCGTTTGATAATTTAATCTGCAGGCTAAAACGTGTTGTCGAGATTAACCTCGCATATTCACGATGTTCGTCACTGGGCGAGGATCATTTCGCCAGTGCTTTCCACTCGATTGCAATGCCATCGCATCCAAACGGCTATTCACCTTATTACGCGTATACGTTTACGCTGCGACCACCGAAATGACCCGGTAGCGCGATTACATGCTCGCACGTAACCATCGCGTATGACTTCTCGAAATGGTTGCTCGTATGCAACACGGTATACTACGTACCGCACGACTGAAACTAATTCAAGGTCACAGCCACGCCTTATATCAATTTTTTTTTTATTAGTTTTATAAAAATCGCTAACACTGTATCCATCGGCGAGCCACGTATTCTGTCTTCACGAATTACCCATGCATAACAATGTAGCGTTTTAATAGACGACTCTACGCGTAGCGTATTTAGCGTAAAGGAAGTAGTTATTTTACCGTCGTACCGTGATCGTGACTCGGTTAATTCGTCGACTGATCGTAATGGCGATCAGGGGTTTCTTTCCGTTCCATCGATCACTTCATCTTCGACGCTGGAAAAGCTCGCGCGCTCCGATTTCCCCTCCGATATAAATACAAATCACCTTCGCGGTCTCATCTCCTAATCGACGTATTTTTTGTCTAGTTCTTCGCGTTAATTGATTATTAATGGCGACGAGCTACTCGATAATCGTCCAACCGGACGACCAACATTCGAATATCTTGGCAAAGCTTAGTCGCGTGAAAATACGCAAGGACGTGTCACCGGCGTGAAAACAAACCTCTTTTGTTACGTGCTATCATCGAGTCGAAAATTTTCCTTGTTTCGAAAAAAGCACCGCCTCGTCGTCTTCGCAGCGTTAACGGTGCGCCATGTGGATGCAGAAAGAGGTTAATTTTATGCCGAGACACGATCGTTGGGCCGTATACGCTATAGGTATTCTCTGCCGAGATGTTTCAGACTTTCAGCGCCTACTCGAGTAATTTAGAGGGGTTTCTACTTCGAGAATTCTTTTGTATCGCTTCGCCATACAGAAACGAATACACCGTACAAATCGAAAAAGAACTCGTCGACAACCGAAATTCAAATAAGCTAGTTAGCCAACGCTAAGAAACGTCAACATAGGTCACTTGAACAGATACTTTCCTATTGTCAGGTACACCGTTCGCTCGTAACTTTTCTGCTACCCCAGCTCAAAGTATAAGAAAATTACGTTCGATGTAGCATGATTATGTAATATGTCGTCTGTGGTATCCAGCCAATTATGCATATTACAGTTTTTCACGGACTTGGAGAATTTTTTTTTGCATGTCTAGCGAAATACTATCCCATCGACCATCCTATCAATTGTATACCTTGTAGCTATACTTATTGACTTGTTGCAGTACCGATACTGATAAGTGATAAGCATTTTCCCATTTGTACCTATACGGTACACTTGTGATTACGATGGTAATTAAATATTAGTGAGCGTTACGAAAATACACCTAGGTATGTCGCTGATAAGTGATATTGATAGGTAAATTTTCAACGCTGGTAAAGACGTCACGTTTAAGTCGAGTTTATGTGGATATTATTTATTTATTTCAAAGGGCTGTTATTTTTAAATAAAATTTGTTATAGTACATGACATCATATGGTTGCACTTCACCATTGTGCAAAAACTGGTAGATGTACCGGGTGTCTATTCGATTCGGGTACCCTAGAGCGCTAAAATCCCTAACATAATGTTGTTAATTATAATTATTACATAAATGGGTACACTATATGAGATTCGTGAAATATAATAATTCAAAGCTAAGAATTTTGAGATTTTTCATGTAATTAATGAGGCAACCAAACGCGTATTTAAAGTTATTCGAATTAACGGAATAGCCATTTTAAGGAATTTTGCGCTTAAGGGTACCCCAATCGAATAGACACCCGGTATATTCTTTGTCACAATGATCGGATTTGTATGCATCAACTATATTACTTTGGTTTGTACTTTAACGTGAATAGCTACACACTGCAAGTCTTGATTCTAAAGCACTGTTTAGGTAAAATTTTCAAAATCAAGTTTCAATTTAAAAATAAAAATCATTACAGTTATTTGGCATTTTATTTATCATTTTGAATTTTATTTACAGATTTTTAAATGATGAAAAAATTATCAGAATTTATATAAAAGTAAAATAATTAAAAGAATTATCTGATAATTAATAAAACGTTTCGATTGAACTGTAATTCGTAGGAAATGTTGAAAGAGTGGGGAAGAAAATATACTGTACAAGTTCACCTAAAATTATCTTGATTTTTTTAGCAAGAGGTGGGGGGTTCTTGTAATTTTATAATATCTGCGACATAGTCTATGTATTCTCTACATAAATTTTAATTTATTTAGAAGAATTCTCGCTCAAAGGTAAAATATTATGCCTATATGTTTCATTGTAATGAAATATTCATTAAAATTACTAGAGCTCTACAAAGCTCTCAGGATGTCTTCCATTCCTAGAGAACTGGAAAAGTATGAATAAATTCTGTGTTATTATTATCACAGCTAATGTAATTATATTGAAGCTGACTGATAAGTATAATTAATTTTTTTACTTTATCTCGAGTTAAATTTCTGATAAATTTTCGACTCCCTTTCTTCAACTTTTCTTTCATTTAATTATATTTTTTCATTAATTAATGCATCAAAATTCATAGTGAAGTAAATAAGGAGGTGAGTGGGTGTTAGCGTTGAACTCCCAGAGGTTTTTTCATGTGTACAGTATACATGATATCCATAGAAATGAGGTAATCAAATTTTCAAGAAGTGATGGAAAAGTAAAAATTATAAATACAAATAAATAGAATAAATTAAAATTTTTATTCACATTTTTATCATTTTTTTTAGAGGGTTGGAGGGGGGGGGGATTTACGAGAGAGCACTGGGTATGCGTATATAACTCAAGTCTATTTCATTGTAACATTCACATGTTAAGCCCCTCCCCCCACCAGCCCAGAAGAACTGTCTATTTACCCTACTCGCTTATAATACAGAATTTTAAAATATTCCTTGCGTATAAAATTATTTTCATTTTTGAAAAAAAGATGGGCGGGGTGTACCTGATACTCAAACATCTCAAAGTTATTTTAGAGAGGTATGAATTCATTTATGAGAATGTATATTAGTCTTCGCATTTAAATTATTGGGAATAAGTTGATAAATTTTAAAATTAGGCAATTTAATTTAATTCAAGTAAAATACTGAAAGTCTTCCACGAAATTAATGAATATGAAAATTAAATGAAAAATTCCAAGTATAAATTCCTGATATTGTGAAGAGTGAAGGAGACCTCAAATATTTCATTAGGCAGCATGTTTCAGGAGAAATTTTCATTTTCAAATTTCACTAAAAGAGTGTACGAATTTCATAACAAATTCGTTAACTTTTTCATTCGAAAAAAAATTCTCAAATAAGCGAAAACATCGAAAAAAAATACTAGTACAACGCGAGCCATCACCGACATCCTCAGTCTTCCGGTTCAGCACCTGCCAAACAGTGGTTACGATCATCTAAAAACTCTCATTAAAATAGAGCCACAAACTTGCGCTAATAGCAGCGTAAAGAGGTTCTCGTACAATAACAAAAAACCACCTGTTTCTCCGAAATAATATCCGAAACAGTTGGCACGAGTCACCATACTTCATAGTGAATTTTCATTTCTCTATATAGCTAATAGCCAACCATCCAGCGGATCCTGGATCCCAGAGTCGGGAAAAACCTTAACCGCTGTAAACATCGAACGTTTATATTTACGAAAAGTAGCTAAACCAGAATTGGATAATTACATGGGCGAAAACACTCGGAATTAAATTCCCAACGCCCTACCTAGTACAACGATTTAAAAATAAATAACGTTGGTGAATTTTCAATAACACGATAATCTTGAATCTAATCATCACGTTGATCGACCAAAAAAAAAACCTATTCGTATACGTATCCTTCCAATGAACCTAATTTTCGTCCAATTAATATACATAATAATGTTGCGCAAATGATCGTGAAATTCACCTTCGTTTTGTATACACTATACGTGATTTTCCTTATATCGAATCGAATTTTAATAAGATGACCAAGACGGAGATCAACAGATGAAGAAAATGTCGAGTAATAATCAGTTTAGCCCTGGACTACATTTCCACGCTATGAAACTGGACTTGCTATTGTACATAGTCGCGCGTCTCTCGTCCTTGTTCGAAACTTGGCTCATTCGAATGCGGCGATTTTTCATCTCGACATACGTGCTCTTTATTTGCGAGCTGGCGGCGGCTTTTCATCGCTTACAATAAGCGTGTAATTTAGAAAACAAAAATTTCACACTTTAAGCGGCGTCCTTAATTGAGACTTTTTCGAGCATCTGGATGGATTTTTTTCGGTACATATGTGTACCTGGATGAGGACATCGAGCGCGCAGATTAAATCGCGCGCACGTGATTTCAGTAATGAGTTGCGCACCGCACCGCTTATCCTTTCTAGTGGCGGACGCTACGTGAAAACTAGCTTAACTTGAAATATTTATTACGTGCGTGTAAACAGTTAAATTGTTGAACCGAGTGTCGAGCGGTTTCTATTTACCTCGGTTAATTTTTCCCCCACTTTTGGTGGTACGTTGGAAATACGTAATTTTGTCCTATCCACGTATACGTGAGTAACAATTAGAAATGGCGGAAAGGAGGTAATCCGATTGGAGATCGATTTGTCGGACGGGGAAATTTGTATCGGCTTTTCTATTTATGGTAAAATCGATTTAATTATTATCACGCGGTTAAATAGCCACACATGAGTAATATTCGTTTTCCATTCGTTAGAAATTCAGCCGCGTGTTTCCAATTGATGGACGAAAAATTCACTCATACGATAAAACACGAATACTCGGCAGGAAATCATGAAACGTGCGTCCGAAGGCGACGTCTGCGCGACGAACGCTATCGGTAAATTGGTATTCCGCAGAGGTGTGCTGACGTTAGGAGAAGTTTGACAACGTCGACGTAGAAACCGAAAGCAACCAGTTACCGGCGACTAGCGCGTCGTTCGTAACCGGGTTCCGTGTACGTACTCGGAAAAGCTTTAATCAAGTTTGAGGAACCGTCTCCGCACCGTAAACGTCTCGTGCGAGCAACGCTTTTATAGGTGAATGAACCGCAATCTCTATTATGGAATAGGTACAGACACGCATATACGTACGCAGTATGTGTGTTATAAGAGACCGCGTTTTCCTCCTAGCTCTCGTATACCTTACGGTGTGTTTATACAGGTCACGATGGCTCGATGTGTGCGCCCTTTTCTTACACTTCTTTTCTCCGCCACACGTTTACCAATTATACCGATAGTGTATACGAATACACATTCGCCATCGACCGCTATTATCCAACGACAATTATCGCTCTCGTACCTGGTACCTTTGTGGTACCATTCTTCCAGCTTCCAGCCCGCCTACCTTCACTTTTACGCGTCACCCGCAGCCCGCGTTCGTCAAACCATTAAAAGCAAAATAACCGTACGATCGTCATATGCGTGTATGTGGTTTTCCTCTTCCACGTCTCAGCCAAGACAAAACCTCCATCATATCAGATAGGAGACGTGGCTTCTAAACATTTCTCGAAACGTATCGTTTTCGTTGTTAAATATCGAAAATTCCCTACTCGTTAAACTGATTACGCTGTTTTTATTTCCTCTTCATCTTTATACGTCTTAGCTTCACTAATATTTTCACCAGTTTGAGATATCTAGATCTACTCGTATCGAACGGTAAATGACTGTATCGTGATCATCGAAGCTCGATTTCTTTTCTTGTTATTTGAAAAAAAAAATGATTTGCGGTAGTCGAGAAATCCTTATTCTTGATCTTCGAGTCTGGCAGTAACGATTTTTCTCATAGATAAATCATCAATTTTTTCTTTTTATTGTCATTTACTAAAAACGTATTTGGGATTTCTTCCTTATATATTCACAGCAAAATGTGGTTGGCGGAACTACTTTTCATCTTCACCTATGATTCTCTATTATGCGAAAAAATGAAAATTGCTGCAATTTTTTTGAGTTCTATTAAATCATGAACCATCCAATATTCCAATTACGCCACACTTAGTAAGATTTACTTATAGAAATTACGATAAAAAATTCAAATCTTGTAAAAATATAATAAATTTTTCTTTCACAAAAATTAAGAATTTTTGAGCACTCGTGTTTTTATATTTTATCGTCTTTTTATGACTCAGCACTTTTCGCCTTTCAAGAATATTCATGATGAACCTGATGAAATAAATGAATAATCTCAGAAAATTTTTTTCTACTTTTTCATTTCTTAATCAAACAAGAAGTACCATAAATGAAGAAGAAATGACGAGAAATACGTAATAATTTTTCTTTAATGACGATTATCTCTAAAAATATATATTGCCTTCGATACACAGTATATGGACCTCACCATCTCCATTTCCACAATGTTATGAAATTCTGCCCAAATAGAATGGTCAAGGATGATCCCTAAATGCATTCGCGCAAACGCGAGTTCTAGCTGAGTTTTTGATTAAAAACGATAGCTATTATAGCGCACCTGATTTTAGAAGGAAAGGTAGAGTGGATTTCATATCTTTACGTTTCAGGTCATCTTACGCAAATGTCCAACTTTTTGGTACCCCGTGCGTAGCTCCGTCGGGTATGGACCAATGATAGGCAACATAATATGAGCTATATTTGGGGGTTCATTTTATCATTAGATTCGAACACTTTTGGGGTATTGCCATGTGCATGTGGGACCACATAATATCAGCTGATACGTTGTTGCTAACTTGTGCAGTTCGACCTGCGTTAGAGTCAGCCTTAGTATGGATGAGAATTGCTCAAAATTTGATGAGAGACTCTTCGTAGAATTCTGCAAAACGATATTTTTTCTTGTTTTTTTGATTCTCACCTCAAAATGACGATTCAATCAAATTTTGAGAGAGAGTGGAGAAGGGGCAGGTACCTCAGGATTTTATTTTTTCGACTCGTATGAAAAAGTGAGCTACGGACATCAGCACATCAAAATTTCAGCTTCCCATGTGTAATTGAAAAGGAGTTAGAACAAGAGATAGTTTTTTTGAGGGAATTTCGAGTCATGAAATTTCATGAATCTTCTATAGTTCCTCACTAAATCGACCTAGAAAAGTCAAATTTCGTATATGGAGATGATTGGTTTTCAGAATATGATCTTCCTTTTACCCCCCCCCCCCCAACTAAGGTCTAAATGGATTCCAAATTGCGGATGGCAAAAATTCGAAAAACGTTTGAAGACCCTCAAAGGGCTTAGATTTTATAAATGTGACTGATATGATTACTAGTAATGAGAACTACACTGTATGCTAATTTCAGCTTCACATATGGCTCTTGAGATGAGAAAGAGAGGAAAGTGAGCTCAAATAAGAAAGGTATTTCACTATTAAATCTTTTAAGTCGGTATGAAGGAGAGTTGAAAGCAAAGAGTTGCCTGTAAAAAAATTCACTAATCTCGCACATCTCCTAACCAAATTGACCTAGAAATGTCAAAAACTTTGTATGTGAGGTTAGTTGGAGATCAGAAAATAAACCCTTGAATTTTGTTCAAAATCGATCAAAAGTGTACGCAAAATAGCGGGTGGCCAGAAGTTGAAATAAGCTGGAAAATTGTTTTCGAATGCAGTTTTTAGTAATGCATTCTTGAGAAGTTCTCAGAGTTCTAAAAGGAGTCGGTGGTGTTCATTATGCGGCATAATATTGTACCTTACATGAGATGATAATTCTACAAGCTGTGAAGTGGCTTATAAGAAATCAAATAATGAATATAAATGAAAACTGCATAGATCTGGATATCCTGGATGTAGATGGAGAAGGATTGCCTCACTCGAATGAATATATAACTCAAGTGACAGAATACGTCGTAGGATTAACTAAATATCACATACAGAAGGAAAATCCCAGTGATATATACACTTAAAACAATTGCAAACAAATTAACATTTAAAGTAGTCTATAAACAGATAAATATTAAATGATGAACCAAGGGAGCAATATGAGATTAACTTCTTTTCTTTAGAACTGTGAAGAGAAAATGTGCTCAATTTTGCCATTTAAGAAAACGTAAATGAGTAATTATTTATTCGACAGTTCCGCTTTAAGATAGCATAGTAAAAGACTATATCTATATACCTTAGTACTCTAAAGATGCAATACTTTAGGAATCACTCATAGATAAAAATTTCACATATTTCTGCCCTCCCACCATCAACAATTTCTACAAGTCAGCGACTATATTACCCATTATTGGTAGAAATATTGTCTCCCTATACTTAGCATTTGGAAATCACTGAATTCTGTAGTCACCGACAAAATCATCCTCCATATTACCTGCATAGGATCGCAGTATTAAATGGTGATGGTAATTTTTTTCATACATTATATCAGCGATTACCCAAGAACATTCAACCGCTCTTTCACTCACGATGATGACACAGTCAAGAAGACAACGAAATGCCATAGGTGATCCGTGTCGCGAACTCACGCATTATTTAAATTCATTTAAATACCCTTCGAAAGCAATACTGCGGTTATTCGCGATTCCCGATCAACATCGATAGTACACATACCACAGACGCAATCAGTAAGTTGATTCCGAAAGCCATTCGAAACAATAAACCAGGAAGGGGAGAAACTGCACATACAGAATGGCATAAATAACGGGTACAAGTCATTGATACATGTGTACTAAAAACCGGCAAAATTAAGTATAAATATATATTTCAAATAAAAGTACATTTAAAAATAATAATAAAAAACACTACAAGACTTACATTTTAACATAAATATAGTACACCGCTTTTTTCAATATACCTAAGAGAAATTTTATCTTTGCTATTAGAAAATTTTGATCTATATTATTAGTAGTGGTAAAAGTAATTCCTGTTTTAGCAAATCTTTTTTTTTTTTAATTTTTGTGATTTTTTGTGTAATGAGGCTAAAATGATTGAATTTCCTCCAAACCTAATATTGCGTTTTTGAGTAGTAGGAGTGATTGTTAAACTTGCAGTTTTTTTTTAATGTAATTTTGTTTAATACTTTTGCAACAATTTTATTGTTAAATCCATTACTTTTAGAAATTTGTTTAATGATGTCAAATTCTTTTTTGAATAATTTAGGTGAAAGAGGAACATAAGTTAGCTTTGTATTAGATGTCTGATGCCTGCTAAAGGATGTTGATGGTGGTTTATTATTGAAATATGTATAATGGATTAAAATATCCGGAATATGTGGCTTTCGAAAGAAGTCAAATTGAAATTTATCATTATCGTAGGTATTTAATTAGGAAAGCTAACAGCGTCATCACCTATTTCAACGGTAAATTTTATGTAATCGTGGAAATTATTAATTTAGTGATGAAATGTTATAAAAGCATCTTGTGATCCAGTCTAAACGCAAAGAACATCATCATGATATATTGATGATGTTCTTTGCTTTTGGACTGAATCCCAAAACAATTTTATAGTTTCTCATGACCAAATTAATAATTTTTATGACTCCATAAAATTCACTATTGAAATAGCTTGTGACGCTATTAATTTTCTTAATTTAAATGTTTATATATAAAAATAATAAATTTCAATTTGACATCATTTTTGGAAAGCTCAAGTTGTGACATAATGATGTTTTCTAAATGGCTCATGAAAATTTCAGCCATAAGGAAGGCAATATGAGATCCCATAAACCATACTCAGACTTGTAAAATGTTGCACTGAATTAACAGAAATTGCATGATACAGATAGATTTGATTAATCGTCTCAGGAAAATCTTTAATACAATATTATTAAAGTGTATTTACCTTAATTAGTGTAGTCATAATAGTCAAAATGTTAATAAACTTTTCTGCTCATCTATAAGGAGGTTTTTACTAAGAATGGGGGGGGGGAATTATTCATTATTCTATTTTAATCATTAAATTTCATATCTTTAGGTATATCTGAAACAGATAGAATGAATAGAAAATTTGATCTAATTAACATTGACAAGGTTTAAATTATTCAGTAATATATTTACGATAAATAATACAATTTTCGAAAGTAGAGTATTAAAAGTTACTACAGTTAGTATTATTATAAGTACTATCTAATCGCAATACTGCAAAAAGTCAAAATTTTGATAAAAACTGATAAAGTACATATCTACTTTGCGTCTTGACAATAAGAATTAATAATTTTGGTATTATTCATTTTGATTTGATTCGAATTGTGATAAGTATAGAAGTGAAAATTAAGATGTTGAATTCTGCTGAGTGTTAATTAATTATTGATTTTGTCGAATATAAAGATGAATCAAAGTCGAAACAGACGCCATCCCAACCACTGAAAATTACTGGAAACTCATTAGCAAAGTGCGAGAAAGTTTTGAATTTGAAAAAAGGACAGAAAAAATGCAAAACTCCTTATTTTATTCATATATTTTGCTAATAATACGCGACGTTACTCGGGTAATTTTAGTTAAATATATGAATAAAATATTCACGAGTTTTGCATTTTTTCTGGCGTTTTTTAAAATAACATATTTACAGGCATTAAAATAGAAGCTTATGAAAATATCCACCTCTTGACGTTAATTTTGAGGGAAGTTGATGTCAAACGGGTGAATGTGAACTAAGTAATAAAATTCATTGAATCATCTATATTTCTTCATCGAATGTACCTAAGAAACTCAAATTTTACAATTTAAATCAAGTTGGGCTCACAATGTGACTTTATGAAGTTTTTGTGGAAATTGATTCAAAATGGTGAATGAGCTAAATTTGAAGAAAGTGTGAGGGAGTCCAGAATAGTTCAAAATCGATGAATATGGAGTTATATCATGAATAAGGTGGAAAAATATAACATATTTAAAATTGAATTTTCTATACAGTTTTAAGAGGATGAGGAAACATTATTATCGATCTCATAAAAATGAAGGCGTTAACAAAAAGTCAAAATTTTTTAATTATGAAATCTAGATGGAGTGAGCTTACAATCAAGCCGAGAACAATTTCAGCTTCTGAAGTTAATTTACTGAGAAATGTGCCAAAAATGATATCACATGAGTAGAATATAGATTTCAATTAAAATGTCGACTGGTATGACTTTTCTTCTAGAATGAATGTACATAGTTTCACCCTTAGTCCACAGTTCTAATCCGCGTGGAAACTAACGCATTTTTCGTGGAAATGTAAATTAATAAATTTAATTTAATATTTAGCACTGCTTCGTGTTGTACAGAAAAACTATTAACTTCATTTTAACTCCGTATAAAAATAACCACCCAAATTATAACTACCTAATTTATGTGAAATGTGAACTAATGGTGAAATGGGTAATGTATAGAAAGGGAATAAAATGATTCTTTATCAACATCATATTATTTTAGTGATGACTTCTGCTTACCAAATTATTATAAATTAGATCTAGTTTTAGCACTAAAACAGAAAATGTTGACAATGTGAAGGGCAAACAAACTTTGTAATCCGCGAAGTAATAATGATGAGTCATTCGAGGTATATTGTTCATCCTCCCTCGTAGTCTTTTCAACGCATCTGCTATTATAGCCTAATGTGTAGGTTGTGGAGTGATAGTAATTGTTTCGAACTCATGTATGTATTGAAATCCATGTGGCGTCCATATAAGTGTAGTTTATCGCGTAAAAAATTCCTCATCCATGACATGTAAATTTGGAAATAAATGAAATACTGTCTCGTCTCGCTTCAAAATTATCTCATCTGTCTCCTTATCCTCATGCTTCTACTGATTTGACCATGAAGCTCCATATCGTATCCTTTGAATAAGAAGAGGATTGACAATATTATTTCTCCTGATAAGTATATTCTTGAATCGCTTTTTTTACAGTTCTGTATCCAAAATTTCATTCGATTTTAACAGCCCAAGTAAGGAGAAAGTGAACTTTTCACATTTATTTAGCTCGTAGATAAACTCAGTTGTTCTTGCATGAGACATTACACGACTCAATATTTACTTCGTTCTTTCGTTGTAACTTCTAGTGACAGGTATTCAAATGTGTAAATTCCTTCGTTTTGTAGTTAATTGTGCAAACGCTTCCACTAGTGCTAATCAACCATTTATGTAGAAAAAACTTCGCATGTTTTTTACAAATTCTTTGTTTTCTTCTCAAAAAATCCGAATGTACATCTTAGGATTCGTAACTTTTTTTTAAAGGTAAGGTATGAAAGTTCGGGAGAAAAAGGAGGACATTTCATCGGCCATAATTTATTCATAACGATCAATGATAGATAATCAAGTTGAAAACTTTCCTGATGAGCGTCCTGTAATTGTTCAGCGGTTGGTGTTGGTGTTGGTTATGATTTTGATTCATTTTTACATTCGACAAAAACAATAATTAACATATACCCAGCAGAAATAGATCACCTTAATTTTCACTTCTGTACCTATTACAACACAAATCAAATCAAAATGAATAATATCAAAATTATCAATTGGTACAGTTAAGACGAAAAGAAGATGTAGTTTATCAGTTTTTATCGAAATTGATATAAATTTTCGTGATATCGCGATAAGATAGTATAGAGTTTCCTTTTCCTTATTCATTCCTACAATCGGGATTAAAAGTAGATAAGTACACGTTCATGTTATCAGAAAATGCCAATTTATTGAAAATCACCCATAAACTAATGAACCAAATAAGCAGGAAACAAGAATACGCGTATAATACTTATACAACGTTAAAAAAAAAGAAGAAAAAATCATTTATATATTTCTTCCTCGTTGGAAAGCTGGCGGCGAAATCACGACTTCTAAATGCGCCTAATTGATGAACAGATTATAGTCGCGTTTCCAAAATCCAACCGTAATCGCCCGCTTTAAGGGATTCGCGAGATACGACTGGATAAAAACGCGAAGATGGCGTGATGAAGAAGCGAGAGCTAATCGTGATGTTAGCTTTTAATCGCGTTATCTTCACGTGGTCGGGGAATTTAGTCGTTTCGTAACTGAGCGCCCATTTATACATTTATTTCCATTATTCTTTTGTTGAGTAGATGACGATTTAAGCGAAAAAGAAAAGCACGAATATTTACGCGGTTTACATAGCGGCAAGGAGTACAAAGAAGGGGAAATACGTAATATCATTTTTCTTAAGGTTAAACCAGTAAACGAGGTTGTTCACTCTTCACTCAGCTCGATGTATACGATGTTCAGTCTAGTTACATATGTGGCAACTTTCTCGAAAAGTAAATGAACTATATAGTGACAATTATACCGGTAAACATCCTTCTGTGTATCCTGAACGAGGCCGAGGTACTTTCGCAAATGCTTAAATTTACGCTTTTACATATTTTACCGAGTGTCGTCTTTTATCTATACGAATACGCGAAAATACTCCATCGTAAAAAAAGAAGCAATTATTCAGGCTGAAGTGAAGCTTTTATTAGATTTATGCTAAAACTGCAAAATATTGAAGAAGTATTTGAAATTTATGAAGAATTTAAAGAATTTCTGACGTGAGGAAATTACATGTGTCTGTGTCCGTTTACTCACAGTGAACAAACATTAATTCGTTTAGAACTGATCAAAAATTACTTGAGGAGAGCCATGACCAGCAAAAGGTTCGACTCAAATATTATGCTGAATTTTGAGAGAAAAAATAGTAAATTGAACTAAGTTTAAAAAATGTGTTATCATGGTGTCTACAGGGTACGAAAAGTACTAGAACGAAATTTGATCAAAAAATGTGAAAAAATATGAAATTTGGTATTTTATTTCTTTCGTTGTTTTTGTATGTAAATATTTTTGTGATGTAATACAAACGCCATCCATCCTCTTTGTGAGTGAAGGGGGTTAGTAAATCGTTTGGCTCGAAAAAAAAATTTAGAAACCGAAAAAGGTAGGAAATTTGCGATTTGGTTATTTAGTAGACACCATGATTACGCTTTGGGCACATTCAAAACACTGGAAAAAAATACATTTTTGATTGTTTTTGTATTATAATAGGACAAGTTTTTTTTCATGACACTGTGTATTATTTTCGAGTTTCTGTTGAGATTCTTTTGAAAATAGTTAAATTACAAAATATTATTTTGAAAAAATTAACTTAAAAAATATTAGAAAAAAAAATTATATTGAAAATATAATGATCGAAGTGGGGACACAGTATATATATATATATAAAAACTAGACTGGGGCATTATTACCCAGGTATGGAAATACCCTATCTTTGATCTATCAGCGTTCGATGTTTTTTTGGAAAAATTGATCTCTAAAACCCATTTTAAGTCAGTTGAACCCTCCTCTTTAATTTGAAAGAGCTTCCTTACATAAATATTGTATTTTCTACTCAATTTTTTTCAATTTCCTTAATTTCTACTCTGTTTTCACTCTTATAAGTTTGAACTTCCCATTTCATCCAAATTAATTTAGGCAGTTGAAATTTTGAAAGAAATATGCTTGGAGAGTCCTCCATTCATTTTCCTTTGCTCCATCAAAATACGTAAAAAATACTAGGAAAGGTTCTCTCTTATGTGATAAAATTATGTAAAATTACAACACTAGCAACATGGATGAAAGATAAATTATTTCCATACCCGGGTTATAGTGCTTTAGCTAGACATGGTTCAGTCAACTGGGATTAAAAAGCAAACTGGTAGATCTCTGTGAAAGAAATGAGATTCATAGTTGGAGTGATCAAGGAAGAAATTCTCATCCAACTATATACAAATGCTATTGAAATTCTAGCGTAATTTTTAAGCTACGATTTTTTTTTTAACATCAACAAAATGTTAATGTCTTCAGTATATAGCTAGGCATTGTTAGCCCCCTCCACCTACCCTTTACCATAAAATTCGCTTTTGTTGTTTTTTTTTTTTGAAAAATGAAACTTATGTTTGAAAGAAATGGGTAAAATGAAAATTAGGATTTTTTGAAAGGTAGGAAGCGCAGTTTGTTGATGAATAAAAATGGTGTGTTAATGCTTTCAAAAAATATAGTTGATAGAAATGAACAAAAAACGAAATTTGTTCTTTATATTATAATGTTGATAACAACTGCAATTTTAATTTTCAAAAAATTATGAAACATCGAAATTTAAAAGAAATATAAAATAAATTATTTTGTATGTAATGTTAAGCATGAAACCTTCTTTAATAAGTCTTCTTTAATAAGTTTTTTAAAAAAATTTTACGTTCAAAACTACATTTAAAAACTCGATTTCAATTTTTGTATAGGCTTATATGGTTTTATCCCTTGATCACTCCAAGTATCAACACACACTAGCGTGCTCTAGTTTTCTTTTAAATCCAATTATAAATGGTTTGAAAGCGAACGATATGAAGACTTAATCTTTTCTGAATCTATTGGACTGTAATAGCCGTTGTTTTAATCAAAAACATGGCTAAAAAATCATTTAGGTAAAAAATAATTTCGACATAATAGCCCTCTAGAGCTGGTGTATCGAAGAAAATGGGAATCGTAGGCGTATTAACGATGACGAAAATACGACTTAGTCACTACCGACATTCAGTTCACCATATAACAAATGACAGGGAGGGAAAAGGCTGTCTCCATGTACAAAAAAACTCGAACTACAAATTAATTTTTTTGGTATTCCTTTTTTTTCGAATTTAAAGCTTTCTCATGCTTCTAAAAAAAATCTCACTCCTTTATATGGAACACGAATATCATTCTCCACGTACAGCAGCATTTCTTCGGCACGCCGAAGAAGGCGGAACTCACTGTTGCATTCGATACGGTAAAGCGCACGTCGACAGTGGTTACGTCATCATAATAGGAATCTGGCGCGGCGAATTCGCGAATAAAACGTCTAGCGACGATTCGTCGGCCAGCTTTGGAAATTCGTTAATCGAAATCGGAAACGTTACCGTTATACGGCGGCATCGCATTGTTTAATAACAACTGAACCTTAACTCGAGTGGTACTTATCGCGCAACTGATTCACCATACGCGTTTACAAGCTTTACTAGAATTTTACATTTCGAATTAAAATATAAAAATACTCTTAAATACACCGTGTGGCTTCAACGCGAGCAAAATATACATCCGATCGAGTCCGATGACCGGTTCTCATACGACGTCTGGTGCTGTAATCGGAAAAACGGGCTCTTCGTTGGACAGTAAATTAATGCCACTGTAACTTTTACGAGCAGCGGAAGTTTTTACCGCTGTAGATGATGTTTTTTGCACTAATCACCCTTCAGCTCGACTAGACGAGTGTTTTATTCGCCACCATGTAGCACCGAATCCAAAATTTCCTCTGTGACCCTGATCTGAGCAAATAGGCATATCGTGGTCGAGTCTCTTGCTACGTGCTATTGTTTATAAATACACGTGTACTACTCTACGCCTACGCCCAATTAATCCAGGTTATTGTGTTGACGATTTCTCCGACGCCGATTTCGGGGTGTCGCGATATAACTACTCGACCGGCCTTAATATACCTATATCGAAACCATATCGATTATAATAATCGACGACTATTGAGATTTTCGCCAGTGAAAGGATTTTCGGCGCGATTTGTTTCGCTTATACGATTCTGTATTATTTTTACGCTATTACGTCTCGGCGAGTCTTCGTGGCCTATTTTTGGCCGCTCTTTTCGACACATCGTAATGTACAGTTTTCGCGTATTAGACGAAGAAAAAAGAGTCGAAACGAAACGTGACCCGAGCAACGAGAGATGAAATTCTAAAATCTAAATTTAATAACAGCCGCGGACCGAGCTGAAACGAGAATGAGGCTCGTGTCTTTGAATTCTTCACGTCGTATCGCCGATATATAAACGAGTCGGAGTTTTTAAAATTAAAACGTGAGTGATAAAAAGGAAGTATCAATTAAAAGAATTACAACCATTATTACATGCTATTCAATGGTCCGTTGGTACATATCCTGTATACTATAAGTTGAACGACGACGATAAAAAATATACTATTTGTATAATATAAAGTAATTCGTGCCATCGCGTCGGTGTACAAGGTGGAGAAAAAATCGCCCGCAGTGAGACACCATTATGTGATAGAGTGATACTGGAAGTCTGCGAGGCGAATAAAGATTCAATTTTACATACACCCAGTACAGGTACACTATAGTGTACTGTACAATACCAGAGTATAATAACGATTACGCGAACAATCGTGTACTTGATTAATGATTAACGGCTTTTGTTTTTATTATGTATTGCAGATGTTAGTTGGACGACTGCGGCGGCTACCAATGTCTCCTGCGGACCTGGAATGTTCCGTTGTTCGGAGGGTAAATGCATTCCAAAAGATTTACTGTGTAATGATCAAAAAGACTGCGAGAAAGCCGAGGATGAATACCAAAATTGCCGTAAGTAAAATGATTTACCAGCACGTTAATACATACTAGTATCCGTGAACCGTGATTAAGAGCTTCGATCGCGTTTTTCTCTTCTTCTCTTTATCTCTCTCTGTTCTCTCGAACCATCTTCTCATCTCTATTCGCTCTCCTCGTGCGCGTAACGCCGCGTTATAGCGTATTCTCATTAATTAATAGGTAGACGACGGAGAACCTGTACGTGCGCGCAGGTTTACATAATTGAAATATTTACCAGGGAGAGGTTATCGATCGAATTGGCATTTTGGTTGGCAACACGATAGTATGAGGGTTGCTACGTCCACGATCACGAGCCCTACCTTCTTTGATAACTCACTAACTCTCAAACATGATCTAAGTGGATGAAGTGCGGTGTAAAACAGTTGAAATCAATTCACCTTGGCAACCAAAAAATTTCTTACCGAATCAGTGGTAACTAGCGCACTACAAAGATTGTTATGATTCCTTGCCATATTGTTATTTACAAAGTTCATTAACGTAACTGTTTTACAGCCGCACAGTGGGCCCGATTGCAAATCTAGATGGACAAAATTCGAAAATGTAAATTTTTGCTTTTAAACAAATGCAACTTTTGTTTCTTGAGTCGTTCAACTCGAATTTGATATTAGTTTTTTGGTTCGGTCCAAGCCTCAGAAGCCCAAATTTTTGGAAAATCAAGCTTCGGAGGAATAAGTTATTCATTTATACGTTAAATTATATTTTTTCAAGATCGCTGAATTCCCATCTGAAATTCTTTTTGCAATTCAAACAGTTGAAAAGCTTTGAAAGTGCCCAAAATTTTTTTTGAAAAATTGGGCTTCGAAGGAATAAGTTATTTACTAATTTGAAATTCTCTTGGTGATCCAGCTTCTCAAAAAGCCCCAAAACCCCCGAAAACCCCAATTATTCAGAAAACTGAGCTTCAAAAGAACCATAATTCATTTATATTGTACAGTATTATGTTTTTGAGGTAGCTAAATTCGAATTTGATATCATTTTTGGAATTTTGCCCCTCAAAAAACCCTAGAAACTCAATTTTTGGAAAACTGACTTTCAAGCTAACGAGTTATTATTTAGTTTCTGATCATAAGTAGGTATATTTTTATGGTCATTAAATTTTAATTTAAAATTATATTGGAAATTCAACCTTTCAGATCCACAAAAGCTCCAGTTTTGAGAAAATTGGTTATTTTGAAAGTAGAAAAATTCAAAGGGGGTTAAGAACCCTTTATCTAAATAAAAAAAAAAACAAAACAAAAAAATGAATGCATAAATCTTCTCCTTCACATTTTAGCCATTTACCATTTCGATGTAAAGTTGAAAGTATAACCTCATGGTTACAAATTTATACGACATAAATATGAGCTTTGTGAATAACTCTGGTACGTGTAATTAACTGTAAAGACAAAGAGGCATGCATAATTCAAGAAATATTTCATAACTCAACATTTTCCCAAAAGCTGGTTTTTTAGCTTCAACTCTCCTCCAGTTCCATCATGAAAGCTTACAATGGATTATTCTGAGGTTTAAGAGGTTCCTCTAGGCTCCGTCCAAATTTGAAGAACTGCTATTCTGAGCTAGATCAACACTCTTACGCTATTAATGTGATGGTTTCAATTCAGTACAGATGTTGATTGTCTCGTATATTTCTGTAGTTATCCATTCAAATTATCAATATAACTAAGTACGGCTATATGTAATTGGCGAACTTGACAATAATATTGAGCAGTAACCACTGACGTGTATGTAGCAATGGTAACAAAAGAATAAAAATGAAATTTAATGTCATGTAACTGAAACGGAATTTTTTCTCCGACACTTCGTTCTCGAGATATTTTAAAAAACTGAAAAGCTTTAAAGTTTAAAAGCTGAACTTTCAGTCAACTTTCACGAAACATGGATAGAACCAAAGTTATAGAGAATGAAATTTCCTACAACTTTGTTCTCATTCATTTTTTATTTACGACCCTCAATTCCCGAGATATTTGCCAAAAACATCCATCACTGAGAAAGCACCAAAGTTCAAAAGCTGAACTTTCTACAAACTTTCATGAAAAATGGATAAAACCAAAATTGTAGAGAATAAAATTTCCTACAACTTTGTTCTATACATTTTTTCTTGACGACCATTTGCTCTCGAGATGTTAGCAGAAAAGTGATGAAGCTTCAAAATCCGAAAGCTCAACTTTCAGTGAAAGAATTTACTTCCAAAACAATAGAACTCTTTCGCATCATACTACTCCCAAATTTGGAGTCAATCCATCATGTTTTACTCCAGTTATCGTTGGAGAATGAAAACATCGAACTTTACGAGAAAAAAATGTATCAATTATTGGACTCTTTTACTTCGAATTCATTTTTCCGAAAAACTATGAGCTTTCGTGAAAATTGTAAGAGAACCAGAGTTGTTGAGCTCGAAATTTGCAACAACCTAATTCCTATTCATTTTTCTGTACGACCTTTCGTTCTCGAGATTCTTAAGCAAAATCTAAAATAGCTTCAAAGTTCAAAAGCTCACCTTACGACAAATTTTCATAAAAAATGATTGGAACCGAAGTTGTAGAGAGTAAAATTTCCTACAACTTCGTTCCTATACAGTTTTCTTTACAACTCTTCATTTACAACATATTTGATAAAAAACAACCACCACTGAAAAAGCACCCAAGTTCAAAAGATGAACTTTCTACAAACTTTCATGAAAAATGGATAAAACCAAAGTTGTAGAGAATAAAATTTCCTATAACTTTGTTTCTATACATTTTTTCTGGACGACCATTTGTTTCCGAGATATTTGCAAAAAACTGATAGAACTTCAAAGCTCAAAAACTCAACTTTCGACGAACTTTCATGAAAAATGGATGGAACCAAAGTTGTAAAGAATTAAATTTCTTACAACTTCGTCTTTATGCATTTTTGCTTTACAACTCTTCATTTCCGAGATATTTGCCAAGAACACCCATCACTAAAAAAGCACCAAAGTTCAAAAGCTGAACTTTCTGCGAACTATTATGACAAATGGATGGAACCAAAGTTGTAAAGAATTAAATTTCCTATAAATTTGCTTCTATAGATTTTTTCTTGACGACCATTTGTTCCCGAGATATTTGCAAAAAACTGATGAAGTTTCAAAGTTTAAAAGCACGATGTTTAGCTGATGGATCGACTTCAAAAGCAATAAGAGTCTTGAGCTCCATTTCCTCCTCCTAATCTCTAAATTTAGAGTCAATTTGCCAATTTTTATTCGAGTTATTGTTGAGACACAGAAAAAATTAAAACATGGTGAACGCATAAGTGAATTCTACTTGAAAGTAAATTCCACTGAAAACATTTCGCCAGTATCTGACATAGAAGTCATCCTGCGGCAAATTTACGTAAAAAATACAACGCGAATACGTTTGCCAATCCCGCTGGGAATTTTTCTGCACGCAATGTCATTGGGGTTATCATCAATGCGGTATTGATGTTTTACAATTTGGCTAACGAAGTCAACCATGAACGAGACACCTATACTCATTCAACGCTCTACCTATACCGTATATGTATAGAGAATAATGGGCATTTACCAATAGGTAAATAACGCCTCTGAATAACGGAGTATTATCACGTCTTCATTGAAGGCAACATCGGTGGCCGGTACGCGGTAGTGCCAACGCGGTGCATTTGCCTTATGTCAACGCTATACCCACACACGCATGTGGCAATAACCTCATTAAGGCGACAAGTGATCGAATTTCTTTCTCTCAAATACATCAACTTGGGGCAATTAGGACGGTGCATCAATTTTCGGTGCCGGACAGAAGCTATTACCTAATCCACATATCCGTGGTATTTTCGACGTCCCTTAACACGCGATATTTCGATTAACGTTCGAAAAGAAAATGACTCGGTCGACAACGTATATTTTTATTAATCCGATTAGGTAACTTTTTTTAGCCAGCTATCGTGATTAATGAAATTTTAACGACGCCAAACGGTGTTCGTCGCGATCGTGTGTATGTATAAATTTAGTCGTCTTCGTGATGTTGAGTTAAATAGGAAGTTGAAGCCTAACGCTATACAAGTAGGTTTCGCAATATCACTTCGCCGCGTCAAGTCCTTCGACTGGTCGAGTGAATTCTCCAGGATACTGATGGTTGCGCGCACACAGTCCCAATATATTTGCCTAACATCCGTTACAACCAGTGATTATTTGCATCTAACAGAGCATCAACGATGACCATACTTAATAACGTCAGTAATGAATGTTAACGCCGCAACAAAATCATATTCGCCTATTACCTTAGTGGTGAAAACTCGCAACACCAGCTTTATTACGCGAGACTGCATTCGCGTATGGGAACATTACGAGAACAACGCCGAATAAAATTGCTGAACTGCGGATCGACGACTTTTTACATTTCGAAACAACCATTAGGAAACATCATCGGTGAAGTCGAGCTACTCAGACGACTTTTTTCCACCCATCGAACGGGAAATGATATTTCTGCCGTTTGAATCGGAACAATTACCGATATTTCGTATCGGTATGTCTAATTATCACGCCCGTCTCAATCTCTTAGGTTACATTGTACATTACGCCGTTACATCGTGACTGGTTTTTTTCCTTTTTTTTTCGTTTCCATTTCATTTCATTGTAATGATATCGAGCATAGGAAATATTATAAATAGGGCGTCGAAACCGTTCCCAAACCAACTCTCACCGTTTCGTTATATCATGGGTATAAGATTTTCACGCGTGTGAAATTCGCCACCGCCTCCGCAATATTTTTTCGTTAATTTCTCCGCCTGACCATAGGTGTTTTTTAATTGTCGCGTAACGAAAGCCCGCGCAGCGCGCCTTTTTTTCCAACGCCTCAGTCTACCCATATACGAAGGAAAACGGGTCATATGAGCAATATAATTGCATCGCGACGATTAATGACGGATGGTAAAAAGAATAGAGAATTTTAACATACTTATTTTATAATTTCACCGATTTATAAACTCGTACGAAGTGGAACGCTGTATTTATTTTTCGTTTGATCGTGATTTATTTCGCATTCGTTTCGGCGATAATTTAATACGAATGTTTTATCATTTCAGCTCCGCCAGAGTGCGAGATAGGCATGTTGTCGTGCAGACAGTACCATTGGAATAAAACCTATTGTTACCCTCCGCATTATAGATGTGATAAAACCGTTGACTGTGTGGACGGATCAGATGAAGATGGCTGTGGTGAGTTTTCAGCGTGGTTATTTCAAATGAGAAGGATGAAATGATTCTAATTTTAGTGATGGTTACTTCGATTGTAATCGCTGTTATCATACTTAATTGTGGAGAAAGTCTGATACCTGCCAAATTATTTTACGAATGTTCCTCGAAATTCTGGAAATGATAACTTAAATATTGAAATGGTTCTTGAAATTTCTGTTATGATAATAAATAAATAAAAAAAAAATGAGTACTTTTTAAATTTTGTTCATGTCACACGTTTTCTCATAATCATGGTACCTATACTTTTCTGTAATCTCTTCAGATACAATTAAAAATTAAAATTATTTCCAAAATATTAAAATAATTAATAATTCATTTTATTATTAGTTTTCAAGGGTCTATTTAACGTACACGGTTCTTTTTTTTTAGCATAACTAAACTTCGCAGGCACTATATGTTATCTATGTGTATGGGAAACAAAGTTGATAACTTTAAAAAAGTGATATTTTTGAGACTATAATTTTTCGTGAATTTCTTATGAAAACTTTTGAAATTTGAAAATAAAAGAGGTAAGGTACTCGTACTTCTCTTTAATTTGTTCAGTATGAAAAATTCAAATTCCAATTTATAAGAGAGTTTGAGTTATGAAATATGGTCTCCTCAAAAGCCAATTTCTATTCGCGTAATCTCAATACCATAGAATAAAATGAAGCAAGTCCACTAATTCACGTGCTTGTATTTACCTGATACGAAAAGAAATAAAAAATCGTTATAATCTTTTATAATTTTATAGAATATTTTTTTTCATGCAGTGTTGTTGTGGAAGAAAAATAGCAAAATTTCCCTATTTCTTTCATCGGTAAAAATAAAACGAATCAGTGGTAGAGTTTAGATTTGAGAAAGAACTAAACACTGAGGAAATTCTCGTAATTCCTGAAGGGGACTTAAAAAATGTAGATTACTAGTTTTTTCCCTGTGATAGTTTTAGGAGCTTTATTCCTCTTCTCCCCATGCAGCTTATTTGTGTGTGTGTGTTTTTTTTTTACATTTTTTTTTCTATCAATGTTTCATTTTAGTTGATTCGAATATTGTCATATTTGTATCTTGCTTGTAAATTGGTTAGAATAATAATAATAATAATAATAATTTTTTTAATGCAAGAAAAATTACTCTCATTCCTAATTATCATTTCAAAAAAAAAAGAATATGAAGTAACTTACCATGATAACGAATGCACAATTTCAAAATTAAATCTCATGTAAGTTCTCTTCTTGGGTGATATTAGAAACCACACCATGTTTTTTTTTCAGATCCACCATCACATACATTTATTCTGAAAAAATATTTGATTTATTGATCGGTGACATCATTTGAAAATATTCCATAAAAAATTATTTTCGCCTTCAAATTCTTATGCCGCAACTTTTCTTACTTCATTTTTTCAATTATTATTACATTCCAAAAATTATTACTTGAATTCGACGAAATTCGAGGGTTACCAAACAAGTAAGGATGTGAAACTTAATTGTTGATTACTTTTGTATATATATGGGTAAAATGATATAATCTTTAAATTTCAAACATCATTCCATCATTACCAAGGAAGGGGTGAAAAATTAGCAACTCTTTATCGAATTTATGTGACCGGAAACTAATACATTCAAGTTCCTAATTCTTTGTGATTGGTGATCATGCTCGATTAATTAATATTCCATCGAGCACGTCCAATCCGATGGCTAATCGTCACTGTCCCATTGGCCATAACCTATACTATCTGTGTACGCGTCACTGAACTTCTACTCTTCGAGGGCATCATTAGCTTAGAAATCAGCGAAATTTCAGAACCATCAGGTGACTTCACTCGATGGACTCGTTAAACGAACGATTCGTTGTAGATTCTTTTCGAGCAACCCTGACCTTCAGGCGTACGATTCGAATTACTCGTATAACGCTCGAAGAATTAATTCGTTCGATTTTTTATTTATTATTAAGTACCTCTCAATCGAGAGGAATGGAATAAACTACGTTGGCTTTTCGTACCAGGCACAACTGCACGTAGATTCGAACCTGTGGACTCGCAGTTCCTGTATTAGCTAGTAATGACGAGCAAATACGTACGTCGAAACCGGTATTCTAAAAGTTTTTTTTTCTTCTGTTTTTATTAGTCTACAGAACGTGCCAAGACGGCGACTTCACTTGCGAAAAACACGCGCCCAACAACCCGATATGTATACCAATAGAGAAGAAATGCGATGGTTATTACGATTGCCGTAATAAACGGGACGAAGAGTTGTGTTCGCCGTCGCAAGGTGTATCATGTTCGTTGGACCAATTCAAATGCGCCAATGGGCAAAAATGCATCGACCCGAAACTGAAATGCGATCACAACAACGATTGCGGTGATAACAGCGACGAAACCGGTTGCAGTAAGTTCACCACATATTACACGCGGCCATACGAGGCCGGTGAATTTCGAAGCTCTGCTTCTCCGTTTACATACCCGATGAAAGAATTTTACGAGCTTCGTTACGCTTATTTGTTTACCTAGCCTTGCCATCGATTGCGATTTTCTTCGTTCTCAGATACTTATCATCGACGTTCGCGTTTTTCCTCTAATTAAGCCGGCGTTTTCTTTTTTTTTGAAAATAATTATTCAAGGTCGTACTCCTGCGAAAACCGAAACAACCACGTAATTGAGGTGCATTTTTACTCGGACATCGGTATGAAGCGACGCTGTGATATAATTAAGCGAACGTATCTGGTTAATTAAACATTAAGCAATCGGCGACCACGTTGGTGCGTTCGACGGTTGTGATTTCAAACTTTTCAATAAAATTATCCGTTTTTTTAATTATACTCGATGGTGGGCGGCTAGCGAGTTTTGTTGGTCGGCTCCCATCTATGATATTAATCTAACGTTAATGCACAGGCAGCACGATAGATCGCGAAAATCGCATTGTTTGCGTTCAACGTAAACGTTAATTTTATACGGCAAGAAATGGAGGAACAATTGTAGCTATGTTGAATTTAAGTGAATAATTAACTGATTCGTGAAACAGCTTAGACATGCGATCGTATGATTTATTTAAGAGACGTGTAAAATTTTCATTCACTTTGTTTCCGCATTTATTCCGTGATTGAGGACGTAAATGGCGTGCAAATACAATTCGGTAATATTATCGTGATTTGTGAATCGTTCGTCCAGGCATAAAATTGCCTCCTTTCATTGAGAATGTTTTTATTTCGATTCTTTTTTAAATGTACGGTATTTAAATTTTCCACTTCAGAGATTTGTTTTCCAATTTGAATAAGGTAGATTATTTTTTTTTTTTACCTGAAAAACTGATCATAAATGAATGAAAAATAGTAATGAAACGCATTGTAAAAATTTTAACCCTTTGATCACTTCTTATCATTTTCAAATTGGATATAAAGTTTGAAAATCTGTTTTGTTTTTTACCTCGAAAAATTTACGTTTCGGACTTCAGTCCAGAGATTCCATTTTGTTGTCAAATACCAGTAAAATTTCATCTGACGATATTTTTTATTTTTTGATTCTAACATATTTTTTCAAATTTACTGTACAATAATTTCATGATTATAATAAAATATTCTCACCCTCTCCCCAAGCAGAGATATGGGACCACATTAACCAAAAGCTTCATGTAATGAACTATGCTAAGCCAAGACGATTGCATAACCTCATAAATTTTCAATTACACGCTATTCTCGTAGTGAAAAAAATTACACAGCCTCTATCGAAGAGAAGTGGGACCATATTGCATAAAACGAGAAAATAATGAGTTATATCATAGTTTGCCTGCTAAACCTTCATAATTTTCAATTACAGTATTACAGATCTTTCTTTATAGAAAAAGTCAGCAAACCATTAAGGCACGACTATTTGTGCTATTATTTAAAGATATAAATAGATTATACACAAAACTTCATTTCCTACATATATAAGTGAGAAAAAAACGCCTTTACATGGGTCGAAATGTCCAATTGCAGCTATAATATTGGAAACCACTTATTTTAGTCTAATATGAAATATTAACACCCAAATTTCGAAATTTGAGTGTCGGACTCCGTACCCTAATTTTCAAGTGTACTTATAATTTATGAAGTTATTGAGTCATTATGCCCTAGCACATCCTATTATATGACATTTTTGGTTCATTTCATCCCACCCATTCCTTGGAGAAGAATCGGAATATTTTGCAATAGCCAAGAAATTATTTTTCGATGATACGTTACTAGAAAAATTAATATATGAGTAGGTCTACTGATTTTTTTTCATTATTATTATTTTTCCATACAACAATCAGTAATTGATAATTTCAAAATCTTGAAAAATTATAATCTCGCTCCCTTTGTATAGCCTTTTACAGTTGAAATTTCGGTTACTGGCTCCTGTGGTGATACATTTTGTAACAAAATTTTGTAAGCACGATTCATTCTAATCAAAAAATATGGGACTTCTATTAAAAAATTTCGAACTTTCTAGGGACAACCGTTTAAGAATTATTTCAAATAGACTGTCCTGGTGAGCGAGGGTGTTTCCAAAATGTGGTCAATTACGGGTTTTCTTAATGTTTCAACTTCGAACGAACAACTCGTATAAAATAAAATCCAGATGAAATTGATAAGAAGCTTAAAGTACATCGAATACAATTTTACTGAGTTGTTTTTGCTGTAAAGTAAACTTCTGAGACTAAGTAGAAAAATTGTTTTCAAGAGGGTTTGAATGATCCCCTTTATGAGTATGCCTTCCACCGAAGAATGGAATTTCTGATATGTTATTAGCAAAGCTAATCCCAAGTGCGAAATACCTATTCGTGTCAAAAAATTATGTTTTAAACTTAATTCTTTGAATTGAAAATTTTCTGTTTAATCAAACTAAAGGGCACAACCGCTTTAGCATGTATGTAAGAGTAATTAAATCAAAAATGTCAAAAATAAAATTCAATTTTATTTGTATAAATATTTACTAAAAAATGTCCATTCTAAAGACAAATAGAAATTCTCATAATAAAATTTCAAGAGTTCCAAGACCTCTCATATTACAAAAAGTTGTGAATGGAGAAAACTTTACATTTTTAAAGTTTTCATAGTAAGCATTTTGATCCTCGAATTCCATAGAAATTATAAATTTTTTTCTGAAAATTTCTAAAGATCTTTAAAATTATAACGACCAACTCTTTTAATTTACTTACTTTCAGATAAGAAAAAAAAAAGCAAAAATAATTTTTAATCCATCCTACTAACTAGATAGTATGAATTTCGTGTCTATCTGTCCACTGTATTGAACTCAAAAGACTCGTTCGTTGAGTGCAGTTTTTACTTTTTCGGATTTTCAAAATATTTTACAAACCAGAAAAATGTCTAATTTATGCTAATCTCAAGCAAAATATGAAATACTTTAAAAACCCTTAAAAAAGAAAATCGGCGAGCACATGGCTCCCATGAGTCCAATAGAAAAGTAGTCAAGCTCATGAAAAATTACTTATACGTACTTACACTAATACTATATGAATGTATAATATTATAATTTTTTTAAAATTACTTGAAAAAAATTATAAAAATGAGAAAAGCAGCAGCAATTTTTTTTACTCCTTGGAACATAAAATTACTCTAGCACAAACTTGAATTTTTGAATTGAAAAAAAAAACATGATAATAATGATGAATTTGAAAAAAAAAATGATCTACCTAATTCTCATTCTACTTTTTTTAGTCGTGTTTTTTTTGCATTCTTTACGTTCCCTCATTCACGAGTTCCAGTATTAGGAAACAAATTTCCTTAAATTTATGTCTCCTTTTATTTTTTTACAATTTCACTAAAGTATAATACGTATAGAGCCCTCTAAAATTCAGAAATTAATCCCGATTCACCTTGAAAATTGAAGACGTTCATGTTAGTCTATTACATGCTATTACTAACAAGAAGACATAATTTGTTTTTTAATTTGAAGAAGATCGTGAAAATGTTTGCTAAAACCATCAACTTTATCTCCTTTCCTCCTTGAAAAAAAAAAACATCGTTAACTGACCATAAAAACCCACGAAATTACCGTTAAATGTTGAAAATTTCGAGTCCAAAAAATTTACTCAATTTCGCTCACCTTGTTCATTTATTCTTTGTGTGCATTATTGATACTAAAATTTTATTAAATATCTACACATTAGAACTAAATTTCGCTCATTTATTTCTACCCCGCAAACCGTACATAATTGCTTCATACGCCTAGATGTTTCTCAATGACTCAAAATTTTTTCCAATTTTTTAGTACGTCATGAAAATTTCCACAAACACTAGTAAGAAATTTTCAAGTTTATATTCGCGTATAGTTGTGAAATTCAATTCTTTTTATCCTTTCATTATCAGCCTCTAGCCACTCAGCTGTACACGGCACGATGTTAAACTGAAAAAAAATTTACCACAACGTTGCCAATTATTCGAGCGAACGACTCATCAATACAGCATGTTGAAACTGGTTTTGAATTCGAATATGCAGATATTTTTTTAGAATATCAACAAGGCTGAACTTGTGTGTATTTTGTGGCATAACGGTATTCGAATCGTTGCTTTTGCTCGACGCAGGACGAGTGCATTTAATATGACTGTCGTTTAATTTTAGAAGACATTTAGAACTAAAACCACTCATAGTTAAATGTAAGAAGGTGCAGTTTTACTGCCAATGAGAAATTTTTAATTTTTTACTTCATTTTGCTCTACAGGAGGATCTTTATTGAGAGATTCTTTGAAAAAAAAAATTGAATACAAATACTTATTTTATATACTTTTTACTGAGTTTAAAAATATCGCGTATGTATACGGTCAAAAGGTGAAAACACGTTATTGAGAAATATTCCCAGCAAAGTTAAGCTTTAACTGAAGCTTCACTGTGCACAGTAAAATTAAAAAGAACGGAGGCGCTTTTACGTAATAGCGAAGATTAATTTCGTTATTCCATAGATATCTTTTCTATTTACACCATATTCGCGTTTGTATACAAAATATTAAATAATAAGAAAAATATCGAATGAAACGTCTTTATTATTCGATCGCGTATAGGCTACAAAGATGCGTTGACCTTGTGCCCTTTGTCGATCGTATCTGCCAGGTGTGCGATCGTGTGTAATTCAACACACACCCACTTCATTGTGTAAAATTATCCTGGTCGTAAAATTTACATAATTTCAATCGGTTATTAATCTTAGTAAGATAGAATGATTTTTACCGCCGCTTTGTGATATCGTATTTCACGTATATAACGTGCACCTAAACTAGTATATTGCAAGATTGTACGCATAGTTACTCGATGTATAAGGTTTTCTGCGTGAACTGACGGTACCAAATGGGATGCCGAGCACGTAAGAGAACATCGTATTAACATTTTTATCGTATTTATGCGATTATTGAGTAGATTCTGAATAATCGATCATTTTCTGGTAATATAATTATCGATTGTTGTATCATAATGGCGGAGAATCCAGCTAGGTATTGAGATCGTTGGAAAAGTTCGCTGATGAAGTAGTGTTTCCACTTGGGCAACGTGTTAGATGTGCATCATTATTGAAACCATTCCGCCCTAAATATCATCTGTTGAATAAATTAGCAATTCTTCGAGACTAAGAAAAATACGGTCACGAAGAGTATAGTCATTTTATGCTTTTATGACTATCACAGAACATCATCGATGCTGGCATACGAGGAATAATGGTGTTAGGCAAAGTTTAAAAACACTTATACGTATTCTCGGAATCACAAAAAATCTTCGCTGCTCGATATACGCCAATTTGCTGACCACGACGATTCAGTGACGAAGTTGTCATTTCATGCCGGCCTCGTATACTTAAATTAACGATAAAAATCTTCGATTCTATCAACACGTCGATTTATTTTAGATTTCGCTGCCTGTCACGTCGGTCAATTTCGTTGTGCCAACAGTCGCTGTATTCCGAAAAACTACCACTGCGACGGATACGCGGACTGTAACGACGGTAGCGATGAAGCAAACTGCACTACGATCGCGTGCCCCGGTAAATTCCTGTGTCCACGAGGCGGCCCGAATGGTAAACCAAAATGCATTCTTAAATCGCAACTTTGCGACCACAAAAAGGATTGCGAAGATAACGCCGACGAAGAAGCGGCCTGCTGTAAGTATTGAATCCGGTTCATACACCGGCCGGCGCGATCGTTGCGGGTCACGCTTCAACCGGTTTAATTAATAACGCTCAATTCATATTACAGCGACGGCCAGTTGTCCGGCGTTAAATTGCCAATACCAGTGTCAAGCTTCACCCACCGGAGGAGCTTGCGTTTGTCCGGAAGGTCTCAAGATTGCCAATGATACGAAGAAATGCGTTGGTAAGGATCAACTCGGAGTGTTTTGAGTCTCGTTTAAGTATCGTAATTTATCGCATATCTTTACCTGCGTAGATCGCGACGAGTGCCAAGAATGGGGCTATTGTGATCAGCATTGCGAAAATTTGGAAGCCTCATATAAATGTTCATGTTACCAAGGTTTTGATCTAGTAAATAATAAGACTTGTATAGCTAGTAAAGCCACTCCGCCTTATAGCGTTTTCTTCGCCCACGATAAATCTGTTTTGAAAATCGAAAATCAAGGGCAAAGTCAAGATGTTATAGCCAACGGTTCATTGGTCAGTGGTTTAGATTACCATTATGCTAAAAATTTACTCTACTGGATCGACGTGAAGACCAAAAAGGTGAGCAAACTTTATTACATTATTCTCGCACAAATTTTTCATCAACTGGATCTGTTCGAGAGTTAAATTAATTTGTACTGTTTCTACAGGTTCATTGCCAAGACCTAGGAGAACCTACCAGACCTGGTCAACCACCGTCGATCAGCGTAAAACGCGAATTCATGTTACCAGGCTCATCCTCACCGGTCGCACTGGCCGTTGATTGGGTAGGAGATAAGTTGTACATAGTTGATTCGTTGGGACAAAAAATCGACGTATTCGAATTAGACGGCCGATTCCACGCCATCGTTATGGGTAGTAATTTAACAAATCCGACTGATGTAGCGTTGGATCCAGTGGCCGGGTAAAAGAAATTTCACACGGAAACATGAAAGTAACCCATAACTTCAACTTATTCCTTTCACGGGTGTTTGTAGATTGATGTTTGTGGCGGATAGTAATCAAATATTGAAAGCTCATATGGATGGTACCAGCGTGAAATCTATTGTCACAGACGCCGTGTATAAAGCTTCCGGTATAGCTGTGGATAGTTACGGAAAACGAGTGTTTTGGTGCGACTCGCTATTGGATTATATCGAAACGGTCGATTATAATGGCAATAATCGTTTCCTTATTTTAAGAGGTAAGTGATGTTGGAACAAAATAAAAAAAAAAAAAAAATAATTTTATGGTGTCTGAATACAGCACTAACGTAAATAACGCTGAACCATAGTTATGTACCCATACTTTGTGCTGTTGCGTAAATTTTCAATCTCCCCCATCCCCTCATTCCATAACAGAAATTCTTCCTATCCTTCAAAAAAATAGAAAAAAAAAACAACTCATGAAAAAAATCCGCTCAAACGTTATAATACGTACATAAGGATAAAAAATATATATAAGTAAACATTGGAATTTATTCCATTTATTTTTAGTTTTAATTTTTAATTTTTTTTTTTTATCACTTCTTGAAACAATTTCTAAACAAATCGAAAATACGTTAGTTTGAATAAATATCGTTAGAGTAAAGGATTGACAGGTTTTGGATGTAAAATTAAATATTTACTCATTTTTGGCATTCTCCCTGAAAATTGATCCCCAGGCCTAGCGGTCGTTTTCATGATCTCTTTCAATCGTTCGGTGTTTTTCAAATGAAGATATTTAATTTTCCTTCACTTTGTACTATATGTTAGTTTTTTTAACATTTATGTTCCCATCATTTTTTTGAAATTTTGAATCCCCGTCCACTACTTTACCGTATTGAATTTGGCAGCTGAAGTTTTCGAGGTGAGATTCGCAGGTTATGCGTTTTCCATGAAACTTTATTTAATAATTTTCACGAAAAAAAAAATAATACTTTGCCAAATTATTATTTTCAAATTTTTAAATATTTTCCACGTGCGAAAGGGGAAGGAAGAAATTCAATTTTTTTCGTCATGAGTTTTCAATTACTAATCGAGTATAAATTTTTCACGTGACAGGACAATCAGTGCCATCACCTACAAGACTGGCTGTTTTCGAGAACCGAGTGTATTGGTCAGATAGTACGAAACAAGGTATCATGAGCGTAAATAAATACGAAGGATCTTCCTCTATTCAAGCTGTTTACAAAAGTCGAGAAGTTAAAGACCCAAAAGCAGTAAAAATCGTTCACTCGTTATTACAGAGAACAGGTAACCCATTTCTTATCGAATCGATGTAATTTTGAGATGAGGCATTTGACTACAATTCAAATTCGTTGTCTAGGATATAACCCTTGTGGATCGAATAACGGTGGTTGCCATCATATGTGCATTGTCACTCAAGCTACCGAACAAGATAATGTGATAGGTTATCGATGTGCTTGTAATATAGGATGGGCTTTATCGACCGATTTGAAAACTTGTATAAGTGAGTATTTAACACTTTTTTTTTTTTTTTTTTTTTTTTTTAAAGCCAGAAAAGATGAATTTTGACACTTTTTCAATGTTTAGGAATTTCAAAACCTTACGAATAATATTATGAGAATGCTTAAAAGTAGATGTTTAAAGTTACGAAAATTTTCCAGAAAAAAAAAAATCTATGATTTGTTTATTTTTCTTAAATCGTCTATTTCTGGATTCTAGAAGCGTTAATTTTTGAAAAAAAAAAATCAATCTTCTTCAAGTAATATGCTACCTCAACGGAATAAAACTAATAACTCTTTTATAATTTCAGTGGTCAGCGAGTTCATGCTTTACTCTCAGCAAAGATTCATCAAAGGTCGTGTTATAAATCCTACTTCCGAAGGTTTCAGCGACGCTATACTACCAGTGGTTTCTCGCAGAGCTCGTTTTGTAGGTTTAGATTTCGACTTTCAGAATAACCACATTTACTATTCGGATGTTCTGCAAGACGTCATCTATAGAATTTACAAAAATGGAACTGGTACGCGCTATCGTTCGCATTCAGTTAGAGAAATCTATTCCGAATTTTTTTCTCTTCTAATTATCCATTTCAGGCAGAGAAATCGTATTAGCTTCGCAGAACGAAGGCGTAGAAGGACTGGCCGTCGACTGGGTGGCCAAAAATTTATACTATATAGATAGCAGAAAGGGAACATTGAACGTCCTCAGTACCAGGAATATTACCAACAGACGGGTTCTGTTGAAGAATCTGAAACGGCCGAGAGCCATAGTCGTGCACCCTAATCGAGGGTAAGCCAGTACATACTAATAATGTTTATAATTACCCATGTTTTTATGTTTATTATTAGTGTTAACGGTTATTGTTATTTTTAATAGGTTTATATTTTTCTCAGAATGGGATCGGCCGGCTAACATCAGTCGAACTTATACGGACGGTACGAATTTGATAGTGTTCCGTAACGTGACCTTAGGATGGCCTAACGGTCTAGCGATGGATTTCGCGATGGATCGATTGTACTGGTGCGACGCGTTATTAGACCACGTACAGCATTCGAATTTAGACGGAACGGACGTTAGGACAATAAATTCTAAATTAATAAGGCATCCTTTTTCTATTGTCATTTATCAAGGTACGATTAGTGTTATCAGCGTTCCGCAACACTCTCCAAGTCTTCGACACCACGAAATAACACCTTTGATTTTACAGACTGGATGTATATCACCGACTGGAGATTGGATTCTATTATTAGACTGCATAAATTAAACGGTGATATGGAAGAAATAGTTACCAGAGAACCGCAAAATAATAGATTATATGGTGTCAAGGTGTATAGTCAGAGCGAGCAAGATATCAGTAAAACTCATCCGTGTTTACCCAGCGCCAATTACAGCGGTTGCCAAAAGCTTTGCTTCGGCGTACCTTCGAATGCTTCTAATAATTTATTAATAGTACGTTTGGCCCATATTCTCTCTCTCTCGTTCATTCAAAAATTATTCGATGAAAAAATTGCACGAGGTTAAAATCTACCTTTCGTTACAGCCAAAATGCGGATGCCCATATGGAGAAAAATTAGCCGACGACGAACGAACCTGTATCCCAGATCCTAGCGCCGAACCACCGATGACCGCTTGCCCGAATAAATGGGACTTCATGTGTAATAACCAAAGATGCATTCCCAAAGCGTGGGTTTGCGACGGCGACGACGACTGTCTAGATAATTCGGACGAAGAACAAAATTGCACCAGTATGTTCTCATCTCAAAAACCATCAAATCGTTTTCCTATTTCAATACTATAATTGACTAACCTTTCAACCCGTTTTACTCACAGAACCGACCTGCAGTGCCGGTGAATTCCAGTGCGGCTCCGGCCGCTGTGTTCCTATCACCTTCAAATGTGACGGAGAAAACGACTGCGGCGATTATAGTGATGAAACTGGCTGTGTTAATGTTACTTGCTCAATGTCTCAATTCCTTTGCGAAAATGGCCGCTGTATTCCGTCCACTTGGAAGTGCGATTCGGAGAATGACTGCGGAGACGGATCCGACGAAGGTGATTTCTGTACCGAAAAAACGTGCGCGTATTTCCAATTCACCTGTCCTCGCTCCGGTCACTGTATACCGCAGACTTGGGTTTGCGATGGTGATAACGACTGTTTCGATAATCAAGACGAAGAAGGCTGTCCGCCGATAACCTGCTCCGCTACTCAATTTAAATGCGCTGATTTGCGCCAGTGTATTCAAGAAACCTACAAATGCGACGGTATATTGGACTGTAATGATGGTAGCGACGAGTTAGGATGTCGTAAGTAGAGACTTTTTTCATAATTTACCTACGATTAAAAATTGAAACAATTTCCTTTACTTATTTTCATAAACAATGAACATCCCCCATCACTCAAAAAATTATTTAATAAAATTTCATCCCTTTGATTTATAGAATCATTTTTTTTTCAATTTTATTATTACGCTTTACAAATTTGTATTCTGTTTTTTTCATCCGTAATTAAAATTTCATTTATATATTTTTTTCTTATTCAACAAAATCAGATTTAATTTTTTTCAATTATTTTTCATACTTGCCGCCAAAAGTATCAGACATTATATTTTTCGTATTATTTTTTTAAATCTTCTACATCTGTATCATAAACCTTTTTTGTTCCAAATATCCTTTTTTTCAGAAATAATTCAGCAAAATTTAAGCAGTAATTGTTTTCATTGTTTTTTAATATTTGTTTGATAAAATATTTATCATGATTTTTTTCAATTTTTTTTTTCATTTTTTTCTGTCACTAAAATTCGTATCATGGTGGTTTGGGAGTAAGAATTCCTCCCATTAGCTCGCTTTTTTAAATATTTAAATGTTGTTGGATCGTTCAATTTTCTTATACATTTACACCAAAATGAATTTCTGAATTTTTTGTTGAATTAAATTTTAATGCAATTCCTGTTTGAATCATCACAAAAAAAATATGTACTGAAGTATTATTCATAAAGCTCTAGTACAGTATGGAAATTTTTTGCTTAAAAAAAAATATATACTTGATACTCCACCCTATTAGCATTAGCTGTAAATCATCAACATGTATATTCTGAAAATAATTTGCAACCTTTCCCCTTCCCTAATGATATATCCTAGCTACTGTCCTGATACATTGTTTTAGTTTCAAAAGTGTTTTTTTTTTTTTTTTTTTTTTTTTTAATATACAATTCAGCAAAATCTACTAGGAATTGTTTTTATTTATTTTTATACTTCGTAGCAAAAAAATATCATAAATGTCATTTTTCACTTTTTTCGTTTTTTAAATATACACATTTTGTTTACCCTTTAGCTACCGTATCACCCAATCAATGTGACCCGGAAAAACAATTTAGATGCGAAAAATCCGGAATTTGTATCCCTAAATCATGGTATTGTGATGGAACATCGGATTGCGATGATGATTCAGACGAACCAAAAACATGTGGAGAAGTAGCGTGTCAACCGAACTACTACAAATGTAACAACTCGCATTGCATTTTCAAAGCTTACATTTGCGATGGTCGTGACGACTGCGGCGATGGTTCAGACGAAGATGTATCTCACGCTTGCACTGCACCACCATTCAGGTAATTAAAATTAAAAATATCTTTTTAAATGAGATACGATATGCAACGAATCGCAAAATAAAATAATCAATTTCACTAGGTGTCCGGATGGTCAATGGCAATGTCCTAATGTAACCGAACGTTGCGTAAACCTCACATCCGTTTGTAATGGTATTCCCGACTGTCCAAATGGTGCCGACGAAGGACCTCTGTGTGATCTCGGAGGTTGCAAGAAACACGGTGGATTTTGCTCTAACGGCTGCAAAGAAACTCCAGTCGGGCCAATGTGCACTTGTCCCGTCGGAGAAGTACTGAATAATACTTACGAATGTATGGACCTCAACGAGTGCGATCCTCCTGGCATATGCTCGCAGCAGTGCACCAATACCAAAGGCAGTTTCTTCTGTAGTTGTACAGAAGGCTATATATTGGAACCGAATAAACGAGGTTGCAAGGCAGTGAGTAAGTAAAAATCCATTCTTTGTTATCAACCTACCACACCTCAATCGAGCGATAAATTAACGAGTTTTCTTTGTATGCAGATCATAGCGCCGCTTTTCTCATCATATCGAATAGACATTCGATCTTGGTAGCTGATTTGAAAGAACAGGGCTTAGAGAGAGTGCCTATTGCCGTCGAAAACGTAGTGGCTACCGCTTCTAATATGCACACTGGAACTATATTTTGGTCTGATATGAAATTGAAAAAGATATCTCGTTTGGATAGAGGCAAAACAACTCAAGATGTATGTTTTATCAATAACATAATAAATAGTAATGCATAGGCTCGAATTAGATTTAATCTTAGTTCGATTATTTCAGATCATCACTTCTGGTCTGGATCTGGTCGAAGGTCTGGCATACGATTGGGTAGGTGGTCATTTGTACTGGCTGGATTCCAGATTAAACACCATAGAAGTATGTAAAGAATTCGGAGCCGATCGCATGGTCTTGATAAAGGAAAATATCACTCAACCACGTGGTATGGTTTTGGATCCTACACCAGGGTATGTAAACTTGACGCGACTTTGAACATTATTTTCTTCTTCTTTTCACTTAATTGATTTATTTTCTTCATTAGAGCTTACTGGTTGTTCTGGACGGATTGGGGAGAAAATCCAAGAATCGAAAGAGCCGGTATGGATGGTACCAATCGATCGATAATCATACATACGAAAATTTACTGGCCCAACGGGCTGACCTTAGATATTGCCAATAGAAGAGTGTATTTCGCCGATTCCAAATTAGATTTTATCGATTTCTGTAACTACGATGGTACCGGAAGGCAACAGGTGGTAGCTGGAAGTCATTACCTCTTGCATCCACATTCGTTGACTTTATTCGAGGATACCTTGTATTGGACCGATCGCCAACTGAATCGAGTAAGGTTTTCCCCATACATTGATACTATCGCAGTTACCAAGGGTTATAAAAATTGAATATATTTTTTTCAAGGTTTTATCGGCGCACAAATTTAGAGGTAAAAATCAAACCGTTGTTTCGCATTTGATTTCGCAACCACTAAGCATCCACGTGCATCATCCGTCGTTACAACCGATGAGTCAGAATCCGTGTACTAATCATAAATGCGAACAATTCTGTCTACTTTCGCCATCGTCGCCTACCGGTTTCATGTGTAAATGTAAACCTGGTTTTAAAATCACATTCGAGGGAAAATGTGTCGAAGGTATGTTCCTATTCGTTTAATCATTAATTTATTCATTAAGTGGAAATTATTTACCCATTTTTATAATTCATTTTGCAGAGGATATCGATTATCTATTGGTAATGAAAGGTTCACAAATCATCGACGTCAGCTTAACACCAAAATCCAAGAGCACTGGCCACATTTCTCCTGTTGTCGGTATCGAAGGTGGTGTTATGTTGGACTATGATCATTCCAAGGGTATTTTATTCTGGGTGCAAGGTAATAAAGAAGACGAAGATAATGACAGTAATACTGGAAATGTAAGTCGATTTGAATTTTAATTATATTCACGCCCTCCTCCCTCGCCCATCGTAAATACCAGAATTCGTTATCTATTTTCAGTGTACCATTTACACAACCTCTTACCATGGTGGTAACAAAACGGCTTTCTTGAGCGACGTCAGCGGTCTAGTAGGAGCTCCTTATGCAATCGCATTTGACTGGATCGGTCGTAATTTATACATCGGAAATCAAATCGCATCGAATATCGAAATAATCAAGGTAGACGGCAAAGAAAAATACAGAATGGTATTACTATCGAACGACGGCAAAGAAACATCTGTTGCTCGTCCAAATGGCATAGTTCTCGATCCATTCGACGGGTATGATCAAATTTCATCGTTTTTATAATTAATTAGGTTATGTCTTCGGTATATAAAATGGTTGTTTCACTCCCACAGTAAACTATACTGGGCTGACGAAGGAGGTTACGGAGTTCCACCGAAGATCGGCAAAGCCAACATGGATGGTACCTTTTCTACCATATTGGTAAATAATGGCGACATACCTCAAGCCATATCCATCGATTTAGATACTAAAAAGATCTACTACAGTACTCAGTATCCTAGCACGGTGAGATTTAATGAAACTAAGCATTATTCGAATGCCAACGTGGATGAAAAAATTTTACCTACAACCATAAATTTCAGATTAAAACTGTCAACACGTATGGACAAAATATCGAAGTCCTACTCTCCGAAGTAAACGGTATATCGTTACCAAAAGCTCTGGCTGTATATGAAAGACGACTTTATTACTTGGATCCACGATACGATAAATTAGAAAGAGTCAGCCTAGAGAATGTATCTAATGCTGAAATTATATTAGATAACGAATCCGATTTGAAATCTTTCGTTGTATTTAAAAAACGTCAAAGTAAGCAATGGCAAAATTAAATTTTTTCTTTATACTAAATCGAAATATTCTGATTTTATTCTCAATCTTCTGCAGCAAAAAGCCACCCATGTCTATCGAACAATGGAGGCTGCGAACAGCTCTGCATACCGTTCGAAGGTTTCGCCAAAGTCTGCGGATGCTCCATAGGTTACACGAAAGAAGATGAAATACGTTGCACGCCGTATCAAAATTTCGCCATTGTTACGCAACTAGATATCACTAGAGGGTACAGTTTAACCGATTCTTCCGAAGCGATGGTTCCTATTTCTGGCCCTGGTTCGTTAAACGACTCAAATACAAGAGGAATTTTATAATCTAAACTTTTCGTTAATTTTTCTATTCTTCTTTTCAAGGTCATCATATTCTTCATGTCGATTTCCATTACTCGCAAAAATGGATTTATTGGGTGGAATTCAATCGAGGCAACTGGAACGGTATATACCGGATACGTCCAAATGGTACTGAACTGCAGTCTGTGGTCAAGGATGGTATAGGATCGAACGGTATTCGAGGTTTGGCTGTGGATTGGATAGCTGGAAATTTATACTTTACCAATGTATTTCCGCATGAGAATTACGTCGAGGTGTGTTGGCTCGATGGATCGATGAGAAAAGTACTAGTCAAAACAACTACCGATTCGCCTAAAGAATTGGCTGTGAATCCTATTAAAAGGTGAGCTTAAAAATACATAATATCATACATTTTCAGAATTTCAGTATTAGATAACATTTTTTTGCTTGTAATATATTCCAAATGGAGCCTCCATAAAGTCGCAGTGTACAAATCTGTTACAGGAAAATCAATATACAATCATTTTAAAATTTCAAAAATTTTGTAAATTTTTTTTCCCATGTGTAAAAATATTTAAATACATTTTCTGAATTTTATTTAATTAAAAAGAAATCAATTTAGAATTTTTATTCATTTTTGAAGAAATTTCAAGATTTTTTTCAGCATCAAAATTTAAGCAAATTCAAGTTCAATCATTGGTTTCAAAAAATTGAAATTAATCAGAAAGACGGAATTTTGACATTTCATAAATATTTTTAATTTTTTGTGTATTCATTTTCAGCTTGGCTTAGTTGAACAAATTTTTAATTTAAAAATTTCACTCTTTTGTAGTAATTTTCATTTCATAAATTTTGATTTTTTTTCATTCTTTTTTTTTTTTTTTTAATTTTTGCTCTTTCAAAAGAAATAAAATACAGAATATCAAACAATTAGTTCAAAAATTTGTTAAATCCATTTTCAACCTCATAAATTTTTCATTACAGATATTTGTATTGGATCGACTATGGCCAATATCCAAAAATTGGTAAAGCCTATTTAGATGGTAGCAACTGGACACCCATCGTAACCACAGGCATCAGTATGCCAAGAGACTTGACTGTTGATATGAACACCCACGATGTATACTGGGTAGACGCTAGACTCGATCGCATTCAAAAAGTATCTTTCAATGGTGGTAACAGACAGGTAAATTAATATAATTTTAATCATCTAATACCCATTACCACCGATGTTACTGATCTGTAAAATGATAATTTACAGATTGTTAGACGCAATTTACCAAATCCATTAGGTATCGCCATCCATAAAAGCGACGTATACTGGGTTGATAGGAATCTAAATACCGTGTATAAAGCTTCCAAATTACCAGGAAATATAACTCTAGCTACAACATTCCGTACCAATTTACCAAGATTACGGGACATTGCTATTTATGACTCGGTCAATCAACCTGCCGATGACCAAAATCCATGCTCGAGATTAGGTAAATAAATCGACCTCATCATTACGGTCACAAAGAAATCATCAATATAAAATAAAATAAAATTTAATTCCAGGTAACGGAGGCTGTGAACAGCTATGCTTCTCCTTCCCCGTCGACCCACAAAATAAATTCCGCTTCAAATGCGATTGTGCTACTGGAGTGATCGCTTCGGGTAGCACGTCGAAATGCGACACATTATCGGAATATTTAATTTTCGCTACCAGAACAGAAATCCGATCTGTTAGCTTGGATCCGCAATCTACCAATGTACCATTCAAACCAGTTGGCGACTTGACCAATGTCGTTGGAATCGATTTCGACTACGCCGATAGCAAAATATTTTTCACTCAAATTCGACCATGGGCTCGTATCGGTTCATTACCCAGTAACGAACCGACCAGTAAAAATGTCTTGCCTATATTGAGTAAAGGCATTAATCCGGAAGGAATTTCGTACGATTGGACCCAAAAGAAAATCTACTGGACTGATTCGTCTAATAATTCTATATACGCGATGAACCTAGATGGCTCTCAGTTAGTCATGATCGCTCGAGTAGAACGACCCAGAGCTATAGTTTTGGATCCTTGCAATGGGTAAGGAAATCAATATACGGTTGAATTTCAAATACCAAATGATGCGATTTTCTTAAAATTCTCTTTATTTTCAGTACATTGTATTATACGGATTGGGGTAGGTTCGGAACATCCGGTAAGATTTTCCGTACCACGATGGCCGGATCTTTGAAAAAAGCCATTATCGATAAAGACTTATCGCAACCGAGTGGCTTAACTATCGATTTCGACGAAAGAATGTTATACTGGTCGGACGCGGTTAGGGAGAAAATCGAAAAGTCCACATTAACCGGGGCTAATCGAGAGGTAAGTACTTGCTCGCCAACATGGAAGATATAATTTATCACAATCCAGAAACTCCAATAACGATATTTTTTGCTAGGTACTCATTTCCGCTACGATATATCCGTTTGCGTTAACGGTGCATGGAAGATATATCTACTGGACTGATCTTCAATTACGTGGAGTATTTAGAGCCGAAAAGCACACCGGCGCAAATATGATTGAGATTGTTAAACGATTAGAAGATTCGCCTAGAGATATCACAGTGTATTCTAAAGAACGACAGAAATGTACCTTTAATCCGTGCAACTTCAATAATGGCGGATGCGCGCAGTCTTGTCACCCAGGATTGAACGGAACTGTAAGTATCAATTAGGTAACTGGAAGGGATCATTCTCTTTAATGGTAAATTTCCAAAAATAAAAAATGTTGTTGGAAAATAATTATGAAAAATTGTTTTTCATCCTTTCAAACTTTCGTTACGAGTATTTACAAAAAAAAAAAAAAACACTTTTCACGAAAGGCCTAAAAATGAATGCTACCGTGGACTCAATCATATCTCTCGGCAAACCAATAAGGGTACGTTTCTTGGCATGAATCACTTTCTCGATTGCTCAGAAACTAATAAAAAAATTTACTATTTGATATATCTTCTTAAAATAAATACAAGAATATAATATTATTGGTTAATAAATAAAATATTGACCCCTTTTGTCCCTGTATGAAGAGTATTTCTTTCGAATTATCAAGGTAGCATATACAACTTTAATTATACTATAAGTAGCAATTGAATATTTGGTGAATGAAAATTTAATCTCCCCTCCCCCCACCCCGGCCAAAGGATAAAGTAAGAAAGGAGGTCATCAAATAAACAAATTTGAGGCCCAGAGTGGTTGAAAAAAATTATTCTTATCCCAAAAAAAAATTCGTTAATATAAAAAACATTTTCAAATGCATTCTAAAAACACTACAGAGGAGGAGGGGACTTGGAAACCAACTTTTGAGTGAAAATGTACTTTTGCATCTAGAAATTGTTAAAGTCTCTTTTTTATCAATACTTAATTATTATGATAATGTATATTTAATGGCAGTGCGATCGGAGTGAGCATTTACATCATTAGTACTAATATAAATTAATAAGTGAAAAGCCCCACTAATCAACCAAGATTCAAGTGTAAAAAAAATTAGGGATCGCCAGTATCTTAATTTAATTCATATACAGTTTATAAACAAAATTTTAATTTTAATTTAATCAAAACAAATAATAGAACAATTTTTCCATTTAATTTTCCTATTCAGTTAATTTCAACTTTTAATTTATTTTATAGTGTAGGCGTAGGCCCATTAGTACCTATTAATTTTAAATGATCTGAGCCGTTCTGTGACTGGCAGTAGGTTATTAGTTCCTCGGGTATCATGTAAATGGGTTCTTTTTCTTTTTAAAAATTTTAAGATCACCGTTTAGGTTGTGGCTTGAATATCGAGTGGACAAGAACATAGAGATTATGTATGTGGAGGGATAAAAGGGCCAGTAAACATTCAGTTTTAAACAAATCTTTCAAAATTCCTCTGTTAGGTTAACTCATTAAGTATAATTTTAGCACCTAAAATTGGAATAATGATGATGAAAAAATTCAATCTAGTCCATTTTTAACCACTTTTCAAATATAAGCACCATGGGGGAATTTCTAAAGACTCGACACTCCTCTCCCACTTTTTAGAAATACACATACGCACAGGAATCTGTAAAGAGAGAAAAAATAGACGAAATGGGCGAAATATGATTGTAATAGAGATTTTAGTGATTTCTCGATGCCATAGTAGATACATACATGTTTACTCTTTTTTTTTTCTTTCTTCAATGAAAAAAGCTCCTTTGAAACCCTTATGAAGAGCGTTTAGAGATGTCTGTCAAGTTCCATGTATTAAAAAAAATATATATCATAATTTTTTGAACCAATTTATGCCTTATATTAATCATTTTTGCGAATTTACATGGGTATCAAAATTTGAGTCTACCTCTAGCTCCACAATGATAGTTTTAGCTGCTAAAATTTTCATCGTGGATTACCCAGGTGGTCTATTTTTTATTACATTTGTTCGGCCGAAATCTCGCTTTGAAACATCTCCATTATGAATACTGAAAAAAATATATATATATTAATTCGTTTCTTTTGAATATTCAGGCTGAATGTAAATGCGACGACAATTCTAATCTGGTCAACGACGGTCGTATGTGTGTACCAAAGAACGTATCTTGCGAAGCATCCAAATTCCACTGTCGCAATGGTAAATGCATTTCGCGAATGTGGGCCTGCGATGGCGACGACGATTGCGGTGATAACAGCGACGAGGATGTAAAATATTGCAGTGAGTACATCTTGAAGGATTTTACATCCGCTTGACAATTTATATCAATATCAATGTCGTATCGATATCTATATTTATGTTCAGAATGCCTTATTTTTAATATCGTATTGATACTGAATAGATTTTGAACCGTCAGAATGTCTGTAGGATGTCGATACGATATCTACACGACTTTGATTTGATATTACCCTCATTAGATCATGTATTGATATACAATTGATATTATATATCTACATGACTTCTTTATGATAAAAAATGTCAAATGGGTATTCATCGTTATTTTTTCGTTCAAATAATAAACTCCAATTCCTTCTTTTTTCCAGCCTACCACTCGTGCAGCAGCAACGAATTCAGATGCGCTAACGGACGCTGCATTTTCAAAACATGGAAATGTGATCATGAAAACGACTGCAGAGACGGATCTGACGAAATTGATTGCAATTACCCGCCTTGTCTGAACGGCGAATTTACTTGCGCCAATTCCAGATGTATACCAATGTCTCAGGTATTTAATTGCCCTTTTGAAAGATAATTTAGTATTGCAATACCTCGCGAACTTTAACCATTCGTTAAATAGGTTTGTAACGGCGTCAACGACTGCAAAGACAACAGTACATCAGACGAAACACACGACCGTTGTCCTCGTAACATGACATGTCCGGCGAATCATTTGAAATGCGAATCTACCAATATTTGCGTCGAACCATACTGGCTTTGCGATGGAGATAACGATTGTGGAGATAACAGTGACGAAAATCCATTACATTGCGCTCAGCGTACCTGTCCAACTAATAGCTTCAGATGTCCGAATCACCGTTGTATTCCGGCAACTTGGTATTGCGATGGCGATGACGACTGCGGCGATGGATCCGATGAACCGCCCGAGTATTGTAAATCCGAAGGCAGAACCTGTTTTGGGGATCTGTTCACCTGCGATAATGGAAATTGTATACCTCGAATTTATATTTGTGACGGCGATAACGACTGTTTGGATAATTCGGACGAAGATGCTCGACATCAATGTAGTATGTATAACTGCAACGTCCAATATCGAGATACAGTGTTTTGAAAGTTTTGAAAGCTGATGCTCTTACGAGGCTTCAAAAAAATTAACAAAATTACGGTTCGCAAAATTTAATTAAAATAAGTTTCTCAACAACATTTACACAATCCTGAATGCGATTTTTTAATGTTTTCATGCGAGCCCTATTCTAACTATGCAGGTTGAATACTACACGTTGGCAACAGTGTATCATTTAATAACTTGGGGTGCACGTGTACTTGGCTACAGTATTATGCAATTAAAAGATATAGATATAAACAAGTATCAACATGTGCACATCCCAAGTAAATCTGATACTGTGACACTCCTAGTTACGCTGCTCAGCCTGTGGACTGAAGTCAGTCGAAACCCGGAAGGAGGAAGGAAGGAAGGAAGGAAGGAAGGAAGGAGGGTGGGGGTGGGTTATGAGCAAAAAAATCACTTGAATTATCTCGTATGAATTTGATTAATTGAAAATTTAAATAACGTGGAAGAGAAGATTGATTCTTCAAGTTTTGTAACGATTGTACCACTGTAGTCTCGAGTTTGAAGAATATATCTCAAAACTTTCTGGACACATCTTGTATGAAATACGATTTGGAAATTTCATCTTCATTATTTTTCTTTTAGATAATCGTAAATGTGACGAAAGTACCGAATTCACGTGTACCGAAAATAAATCATGGAACAGAGCTCAATGCATACCGAAAAAATGGCTTTGCGATGGAGATCCAGATTGTGTAGACGGAGCTGATGAAAATTCCACTGCTCTAAACTGCCCGAAAACATCAACTTGTAGTTCAGATCAGTTCACTTGTGGAAATGGAAGATGTATCAATAAGGTATTTATTGCACTGTTCGTAGGGTGAGGGGAAATTAGGCAATCACTTCGATCTCAAACCTCGAGTTTAATTCACTGAAATTGACAGGGCTGGCTTTGCGATCACGATAACGACTGCGGTGACGGAACGGACGAAGGCAAAGAGTGCCAAGGCCAATACCAAACCTGCTCACTGAATGAATTTTCGTGTCAGAATTTCAAATGTATCAGAAAAACATATCGTTGCGATGGCGAAAACGATTGTGGGGATAATTCGGACGAGTTCAATTGTGCCAGTAAATATCTCTCCTTATTCTATTGTAAATCGATTATCAACATTCAACAACCGAATATTAATTACTTTTTAAATTTTCTCTTCAGATAAAACCTCTACATGTCCGACCGATAAATTTAGATGTAAAAACGGTCAATGTATCGATTATAATCTCGTATGTAATAAAGTTTCCGATTGCTCCGATGATAGCGACGAGCCAGCTCATTGTAATGTCGATGAATGTGCTAAAGTCGAGTTAAATCAGTGTGGCCATAAATGTGTCGATACGCCCACCGGATATTACTGCGAATGTAACGCCGGATATAAGTGAGTAAACGAGCGTATTGTGGTTGCAAGTGATACGAACGAGTGTCTAAGTATTTCTTAATTTTTCGTACATAATTTTAGATTACTCGAAGATGGCAAAGCTTGTGCTGATATCAACGAATGTATCGAATCCCCGGGCGTTTGCTCGCAATATTGTTCCAATACTCCAGGTTCCTATTATTGTAAGTGCGATGAATTATATTACGATAGAGAGCCCGACGAACACACGTGTAAAAGACGAGATCGCACGAAACCTTGGCTTTTGTTCACAAATAAATATTACATTCGAAATATGTCGCTGGATGGAAGCATTTACTCGCTCATGCATCAGGATATGTTGAACGTTGTGGCTTTAGATTTCGATGTCAAAGACAACAAAATGTATTTCTGCGACGTTAACGCCAAAACGATATACAAGTGAGATATAAATCTCTTCTTATGGTAGGTAGAGATAAGACGATCACGGTTAGAGGAAGTGAGAGGGTGAAAGTTCAAATTCTTCTAATGCTGATTTAACGTTCCATATTATTTTCTTATAAATTCCAAAATATTTTTTACTTAAAAAGTATGGTCAGTACATGCGAAGTCCCTCTGAAAATGTTCACTTATCTCTGCCTATGTTTTGTGTAAATCTGTTCCCTCACAATTCCATATTATTAATCTTGCGTAATATTTGAAATTCCCAGATCCACAATCGGTAGCACAGATCGTGAAAAAATCATCAGACACGACAGCCATGGTTTAGAAGGCATCGCCGTCGACTGGGTGGGTCGAAAGTTGTATTGGTTAGATCGCCATAGTAAACATTTAGAAGTAGCTCAGCTCGACGGTACGCAAAGAAAAACTCTCAAAGCTGGAATACAAGATCCTAGAGCTTTGGTAGCCCATCCTGGTATCGGTTATTTGTACCTTACTAGTTGGCATCTACAGGTACCTGAAGTGATGCTTAATTACGTCCTATCAATTGACTACATAACAAGTACTAATTTGCGGTTAAATTTTTATAGGCTTACATAGCTAAAATTGGCATGGACGGATCCAACTTCACACGAATTTTAACCTACGAGAATGATATCGCGTGGCCAAATGGGCTAACCATTGACTACTTCGCTGATAGAATTTATTGGGCCGATGCTCACTTGGATTACATCGCTTCGGCTGATTTGGAAGGTCGTCATAAGCACATTGTGATCTCTGGCGATAAACTAGTTCCGCATGTTTTCGCGTTGACTTTGTTCGAAGATCATATATTCTGGTCCGATTGGAATCTCAAGGCTATTTACAGAGCTAATAAATTTACTGGTGAGTATTCGTGTCTTTTTTTTTCCAGCAGATTTGAAGTAGGTACTGAATGGAAATATTTTATAGGATCCGATTATACGGTTTTGAGGAACACAACTCATCGGCCATTCGACGTTCATGTATATCATCCTTTGAGGCAGATGCCATATCCCAATCCATGCGGTAACGATAACGGAGGATGTTCGCATTTATGCTTATTAAGACCCGTACCCGGTGTCGATACCAGTCCCGATGGCTACCGGGAGACAAAGAGTCCCGTATCGTTCGTTTGCGCCTGTCCAAATCAATACTACCTCGATCCTCAAAATGGTAAAACTTGTATTGCCAACTGTACCTCCGGACAGCATAGATGCGGTGGATGGGATGAAAAATGTATACCATGGTTCTGGAAGTAAGTTTTTTTTTTAGATTTGTTTTATTTTGTAAATATTTGAGTAGGTAAATAATCAGATAATTTATGAAAGCGAAATACGATAATCTATTTCCAACCCCATCCTTATCATAATTTCCCAATATAACTTACTTGAAATTAAATCTCAATTCCTCCTTTCAATACCTTCATCAACTCGCTCTATAAGCAGCCCTTTCCATTCCAAAGATGTCCAGTTTCCTCGCTTTTTTTGTAATTTTGTTAGCTGGTAACATTATATCTGTTAAGAACAGAAATCGAATTTCAAAATTTTTTTTAATTTTCAATTCAGGATGTTCTCTAATCTAGAATTTTTTTTGAATTGAAAATTTTTATTTCACCAATCAAATTTGATTCTTTCATTTTATGTAGAATTTAGAAAAAAAATCAACTTAATTTTTTAATCATTTTCTTTCGATATTTGATGACTATATTATTTTTCCTCTGAATGAAAATTTCAAAATTTCATTTTCAAATCCTAGGTGCGATGGTGAAAAAGACTGCGCCGACGGATCAGATGAACCGAGCACGTGTCCTGCGAGACACTGTCGCGGTGGAGCATTCCAATGCGCTAATGGAAACTGCACACCTTCCGCTACCATTTGCGACGGTGTCAACGACTGTGGCGATCGATCGGACGAAGTGCATTGCGATTTACCATGTCCAGATTTAGAATTCAAGTGCAAATCGAACGGCAGGTGTATTCTGAACGCTTGGAAATGCGATGGCGAACCGGATTGCAAAGATGGAAGCGACGAAGACGCTCAGACATGCAGTAAGTATCTACACGCAGAAAAACGCTGCGTACCTTGATAGCAAAACTCATTCGACATCTTATCTCTCACTAGACAACAGACCATGCGATCCAGAATCCGAATTTTCGTGTAAGAATGGCAGATGTATTCCAAAACTATGGATGTGCGATTTCGATAACGACTGTGGAGACGATTCGGATGAACCAGCTTACATGTGTAGGCAACGTAATTGCACCAACGGCTGGCAACGATGCCCAGGTCGTACCAACTACAGATGTATACCAAAATGGTTATTCTGCGACGGTAAAGACGATTGTCGCGACGGATCCGATGAGTTACCAGAGAACTGTCCCAAGTGCCACGAAACCGGCGACTTCCAGTGTCGAAATAATCGTTGCATACCTAGGTACGTGTTTGTATACACGAAAAAACCGAATATTACCAATCACCTTTGTAAATTTTAAACCTTTTTATTTGGTCTTCAGGAGATGGTTATGCGATTTTGAAAATGACTGCGGCGACAATTCCGACGAAAGCGAAGAATTATGTAGAGGCTCGTACAGACCTTGCTCCGAATCAGAATTCCAGTGCAGCAATACCAAATGTATACCGAATCAATGGCGTTGCGATCACGACGACGATTGCGGTGACGGTTCTGACGAAATCAACTGCGGCAACTTTAAATGCAAGGTTCGTGTCATACCGATCGTGTAATTTTTGTTGGATTATTATAATTGTTCAAAGATTAATATACTGAATATTAATTTCCAGAATGGAACATTCCAATGTAACAGCGGTCATTGTATCGCCGGATACTTCCGATGTGATGGAGATAAAGATTGTAGAGATTTAAGCGACGAAATTGGATGTCCTCCTAGATTCCCCGGTGGTAAATATTGTCCGGATAATAAATTCGAATGTAAAGCCACCAAATTATGCGTCGATGAAACCGAACTATGCGACGGTAGTGATGACTGCGGGGATAATTCGGACGAAGCGCCAGAATTGTGTAGTGAGTATCTTTTTTTTTCACAGATGAATCTTTATCATTAGACAGTTTAACCCTTTTCGAGCCGAAAAGAAACCCATGGATTTTCAACATTTTGTTATAAAGAGTAAAACTTATTGACAAAATCTTTATATGTTCATCTATGCTAATACTTTTGAATTTTTCAATATTTGGATTAACTTTGAAAATTCTCACAATTTTTTTTTGTATCAAAAATTTTCGTCTTGAAGTTTGTCTATTTCCATTTTCATTGTAATGTATTCTTATATCAACAATATCAACATGCTTATTAATACGGCACCATTAGTATAACACTTTTCCTTGATATCATTTGGCAGTATTTTCAATTAATTTTCATTACTTTACATTAATCATCTGACTTCATAAATTCTGAAATTTCCTATACTCGAAATATAAATTGATGAATGAATTTAAAAGGTTTAAATTATTTCTAGAAAAATGTATGTATTTAAATAAAAGTAATTATTTATAAAATTTAATTCAAATTACATCGATTCCACGTAAACATTTTAAAATCTATTTTTCCAGGCAATCACAACTGCACAACGTCGCGACGATTCCAATGCGAAAATAAACGATGCATACCATTCTACCAACTATGCGATGGTATCGATAATTGCGAAGATGGTTCCGATGAGAATAACCTAACACTGTGTCATAAAACCAATACCAAACCATGCGATTTATACACCGAATATCAATGTGCCAATAAAAACTGTATTTCTAAGACTGCTCTATGTAACCATGTAAACGACTGTGATGATAACTCCGACGAATTAGGATGTCGTAAGTTGCATTTATTTACTTATACTTTTCTCATGGACTGGTGATGTATCCGCCTTGTAAAGTCTTCATTGTAATTAATACCTCCACTTATCTCGCATAGATTACGGAGAAGTATGTAAAGAACCTACCAAAGGAGGCTGTGAACATTATTGTACAAATATAACCGGAGGAGAAGGTTATATATGCGGTTGTTACTCCGGATTTATAGTCAATAATGAAAATAGTAAAACATGTATCGGTGAGTAAAACGATACAGAATCCGATTAAACTGGGTAGAAAAATTCTATAAGTTGATAATCGCCTCGTTAAATTTATTTTAGATATCGATGAATGCGCGGCCGGAACGCATCGTTGTACTCAAATTTGTACCAATTTTAACGGCACCTATGGATGCTCGTGTAGAGACGGTTTCGTACTCAGCGACTCGTTGAGTGGTGTTTGCCGAGCCTTAGATACGAAAGTAAGTCTCACTCGGCATGTTATGCAAAAGATAACATTATTTGGCTATGATTATAAGATTCGTCAAATTAACGCTCCTCTTTCTTTAGTTAACCATATTATTCGGTAATGGACCCGAGATACGCGGTTATGAGGTACACAACAAACGAATGCTCGAAGTTATCGAGAATGAACATCGTATAGAAGCTATTGATTTTGAGCCCAGCAACGAAATGGTATTTTGGGCAGATTCGTACGAGAAATCCATAAAAAGGTCTTACATGGTGAATGCGATGAAGGGAAAAGTGAAAATCGGATATGCTCAAGATCTAAATATCAAAGGTGAGCAGTTTTTCTCTTCTGTTGTATCATCGCGTTGGAAAATAGATATGAAAATTTTCTCGTTTGTTGTAGGAACCTCAAAACCTACCGGATTAGCCGTTGACTGGATAGGTGATAATTTATATTGGACCGAAGTGGAGCGAAGTATGCCGAAATCCAAAGGACGTGTAGTTGTAGCTACCTTAGATGGTCGCTATAAACGCTCGTTAGTCACTACTGGTGAGATATTTATTTTTTTATTTTTTTCATATCAAGGAAGTTTTGCGAATTTGTCAGCAGTGTATCTTTGAGAAAGAAAAAGAAAGTAGGCAATTCTAACTTCATTCTTATATTTTTTTCATCTGAAAGGAAACATTTCGAGGCGAGACTTACGGTGATATTTAACACATTTTCCAACGTCTCAAGTCTCCCTCCCTTATAAAAAAATGAAATATTTTTCATAAGATAGCTGAAAGCACTAGATTTTTTGCTTAGTTAAAATAAATTATGAAAAAATTTTTTGTAAATGTTAAAAAAAAAAAAACAAGAAAAATTAAATTAAAATATTAATGAAATTGCAAAAAATTTCAATGAAATTGCAAAAAATTTCAATGAAATTTTCTTATAATAAGAAAATAAGGTAAAAATTTGTTTCAATTTGAAAATAAAAATTGATAACGATGTACATTTTTTCATAATTTTGAAAAAAAAATAATTCAATAAAATGATAATGAAAAAGTTATCCAAGCTAATAAAATTGGAAGGTTATAAAAGTAAATGAATTAAAAAAAGAATTTTATTCAATGGTACTAGTATTTGTACGATAATTCAGTTGGAAAAAATGAAAAATGTTTACTTAAATTTAAATCAAAGAAAAAAACACGTTAAAAAGTCAGTGGATTGGTCATTGCGTTGTTTTGTTTTGTTTTACCTTTTCTTTATCATAGTCATTGCTCAATTATTGCATTGATAGGCACTGTTATTCTTCGAAGAATGTAAGTAATGCTGAATAAAAAGTAATCTCTATTTTTACTAAAATAAACGCCTCTAGCCACAGGGCTGTACATGGCGTCAATTAATAAAAAATAAAAAAAAAGAAATCGAGAAATTTTGAAAGTGAGGGAATGCCCGACAATTTTTGGACTTGGAAAGGAGGAGGGAGTGGCAAGAAGTGCTCCATGTCTCGAAGTCAGCGCTTATGTCTATATACCATATCACAAATTCGAAATCCAACTTCATAGGCTATTTTGAAGGTGATAGGGAAAGGTTTTTAACTTCTTTGGGTGGTAGTATAAAGGGATTTACAGCATCATCTGCAAGTCTGAACATGCCTCTCTTAAAATCTCAGTTCCAGTAATGCAGCATTTGCTTACTTTTATTTCACTACTTCAGTAGTTGACATCACTGTTTTGAGAAGAGATGTTGAAATACTGACTTCTATTAGTCTCAAAATGTTTGAAATATTGTTCAAATATACAGTACTGACGAATTGTTTTTTTTTTTTTTACGAAAAAAAAAGAAAAAAATTAGTAAATAAAAATGTTATGTGATTGAAAAATTTTAAATGAAAAATTCTGAAAATTGAATGCGACCATAACTGGACTTATCATGCAATAATAACTCTCACAATAAGCTCCAAATTAAAGTGAAAAAATCCGCTAAAAATATTATTCACACATTCTCAAATCACTGAAACTGTAGCGTAATCTATTATCTTGCTAATCGTAGGTATCTGGCTGGACATCTCAAATTATATGTTTATTTTTAGAATTTATGATTAATAATAAGTTAAAAAACAAAACCTTGAAGCCTTCATTACTGAGTCTTTTACCTCACATCAATTTTCTCGTAGATATGGACGCCCCAACATCGATCGCCGTCGACCCCCAATTGGGCAAAATGTTCTGGACCGATGCCGGCGAAACACCTTCTATTGAAACCGCTTGGATGGATGGTAGCAAGAGACGACGCCTACTCAGCGACAGAATGAGACATCCAGCTGGACTAACCATTGATCACGCGATGGATCATACTTTATATTGGGTTGATTCCAAAATGAATACCATCGAGTCTATCAGACCTGATGGAACGAACAGAATAGTCGTTCTGAAAGGTAGTCTTGGTCATTGTCGAATGTCTTAGTTCTTCGCGCAATATAAAAATTACTTAATTTATTTTTTGCCCCTAGATAATATTCACACATATCCTATATCATTGGATGTATTCGAAAACCACCTATTTTGGATAGCCGGTAAAACCGGAGAGCTAATTAAACACGATAAATTCGGACGCGGTGTTCCAGTTGTCATCACCCGAGATTTAGTCAATCCTTCCAGCGTACGAAGTGAGTATTTGAAAATTTTCATTGTTCTTCGTTTAGAGAGCAAATTTCAATCTAAAACTTCTCTCATATTATAGCATACCATGCCTCGAGATACAATACTTCATTACCTAATCCATGTAAGCAAAATCCATGTTCTCATCTATGTCTCATCATCCCTGGCGGCATGTCTTGCGCATGCCCGGATAATTCGAAACCAAGAATCGGCATCAGCGAAGTGACCTGTGACGCTAGTAATTACCTTTTATACATTATTTGTAATCACCAGCGTTTCATCGCATTAATCGACTAATTTATTTTCAGCATCCGAACCACCGAAATCAGCTCCATTGGTTTGCTTATGCGAGAACGGTGGAATTTGTAAAGAAGGTACCAAAGACGAGCTTATATGCTCGTGCCCGCAAGATTTCAGCGGACAGTACTGCGAAATACACGCCAAGCAGTCTCGTATTCATATCTTCATGCGTTCCAATCTACTATATCCGTTTGTCATCGGAATCATACTCATATCAGCATTATTATTATTCTTCGTTTTAAGAAAAAGACCATTGTAAGTGACGTTCGATTTGAATATTAACATCGAAATCTAATTTATGCCAATACTAAACAGCATCTCGTTTACAGTGGAAAAGGTCCAGTTTTGAGTAGACTGACGAATTCGCAGAGCGTATCGTTCAGACAAGGAACGAACGTTGAATTCGGTAACGCAGGTTTTACCAATGGGCCCACAGGCGTAAGTTATTTACTTCCTTACTCGCCTCAGCCCCTAAGGAACAAATTTACCAACTTTTCTGTGTAATTTCAGGAGCCATTAGACGTCGCTCAAATGACCGACTTCAGTAGTAAAAGTCGCGATTTCAGTAATCCAATGTACGATGCATTAGGCGGCGTCGACGCGAACATAATTTCCGATAATGGCGCCGGAATATACGAAGTTCCTTTAGACGTGACCAATAATAAAATACAAGAACCCTCGTCAGCCATATTGGCTCCGTCCAGTATTATACAAAAATCTTCTCCACAGATACACATAAGACATCGCGAACTAGACCCATCCACCATCGATTCGGGTAAAGATACTCAAAAATTGGTCGAAGAAGATAAGTCGGAGTGCTAAAGTAATTAATTCTGTTTTTAATTTGTAATTTATATCGTGTATTTTTTATATGTACGCAAATTCGTGTTGTTTTTTTTTCTTCTTTTCGACTATTTAAATCGTACGCGACTGGTTTTTAAGTTGTAAATAATCAAATTTTATATTATTTTGTGAGTGTTTGTAAAAAGAATTCTCGTGTTCTGCATTTAATGTTATTAAATTTTTCTCGTTATTTTGTAAAAGAAGACTTTTGGTGACAAAATCTCCCCTATTTAGTTTCTTCTCCGAATAGGTAAAATGACGAAACGAATTTTTTGATCTCATTTTTAGTTTGAAAAAAAAAATCGTACTATTGAAACCCCGACGAAAAAGACGCAGCGCTAACAAACTAGCTCGCAGAAAATAAATCAAAAGTCTTCTTTCATTTTATTCGAATCATTCGTTAATTTATACGCGTTATATTATTTTTCGTCTTTCTCTTCATCGAATAAAAATTTTTCAACTCTTTAATTTGTACATGTATAGGCCACATTACCGAAATATTCGTTTTAAATGTTGATATTATTACTACCTTATTTTATTTTTCCCTATGAAAAAAAAAACTATTTATTGTTATTTTTGTAACTTATTTATTACTTCATTTTTTGTAATAATTGACGTGACGTTATGTAAAAAAAATTAATTATAGTGAGATCTCGACGTACAAACGACTTCTGTCGATAAATGAATTTTTTAAGATGATTAAACAAATGTTTTAATTTATGATTATGAAATTTAATTCGAAAAATTATTTGTAAGTATATCCGCGTATTGTTTATAACATTCCGCCCACCCTACCATTTTTATCTTGTACATTTGTTGTGTTGTTAATTTGTAATGTTTCCCTTTTTTTTTTTAATATAAATATGTAATATAATTGTGTATATTGTATTATTGTGATAATATAAATTTCTTGTTGTATTAATTTGAATTAACCACAATTTTGAACCGATGTGTTATATACGGCATGTATAAGTTGTTAATTTGTAATAAAACATTTATGGTCGTTTGAATGTTTTACGTTTGTTTGTAATTTTTATTTCCTTCTTCATCAACAGTCAACATCCTTCGTTGGTTTACGTGACACGTTATCATAATCATATAGCGATAATATTGTTGTGTCTACATTCTTTTCAATAATTATCTCTCAACAATCGCACCGAGGATGATTTTGAACTGTTCGAATTCATAATATAAAATGCAGTGGTTATCGAAGTATATCGCAAGATTAAAAATGAATAACTACTAATACTAGTATATCCAAGTGCAGGTGAACCAAGTTTCAAGAATTTTCAAATACAAAAAATTTACCTCATTTAACAAATTCTTCTCTTCATCGTAGTGTGAGATGAAAGCGAACACTGGCGATTTTTCATTCGGCATTCTTCGACTTCATATTTCTTCTATTTTAGCTGAAAATTTGATAGCATTAAGAAATACTATTCCACTGCTGCTTTCTTACACCATCCTCTCAATATTACGTGTAGCTTGTTTTGTAAGTTATAGTGGAAAATAAAGTTCCCAAAAATCAATTATGTATAAAAAATTTTTTTTATTGGAAAAAAGTGAAGACTATGGTCATTAAGGGGAACAAGTTAATTAATTTAGAGGTTCGTTTCTCATAACCTCAAGAGAGTAACTGCAGCTCTGTCCATCCCAGCCTTTTACGTGTAAAAAAAGAGACTTACCATACTTTCTTTTAAATGAAACTGTGATCTGAGAGTTGAAAATACTCGAAAAAATTATAGAAAATTTCTAAAATTAAAAAGGACGAAAAAATGAGCAAAAAATCATCAAAAAATTGTTCAAAAATTCATTTCATCAACTGCATTGACAAAAGAGAAATTTTAAAATTTTTCCATTATGTAGATGTACGAAAAAGAAGAGAAAAAAATATCTGAAAAAATTAGAGAAAAATTCAAACATGAAAAAGTCCAACAAATTTCAAGAGTAGTCTAAAAAATTTTGAAAAAAATCATCCTACTGACTTCATTCTAAGAAAAATTAATTTTTCTTGATAAAAATGTCTGAAAAATCAAAAAAAACATTGAGAGAAAATCCAAATATCATAGAAGTTCAGAAAAATGTTAAACTGTCGAAAAATATTTCAAACATTCAATTTTACCTATTTCATTTTCAGAAGAAAAATTCCATTAAAGAAAAAAAGCTTGAAAAAATTAAAGAAAAATCCAAAAATGAAGGAGCCTTAATAAATCTAAAAATGAAATTTAAAAAAAAGTTTCCAAAATTATTCATATTGAAATAAATTTGGCTCTTGAATTTACGAGTATTATTAGAAAGCAAGTTGCATTGAAAAAATAAACAAATAAGTAAATAAATAAATAAATAAACAATACCAATGGGTGTTGCTCAAAAAAACAGGAAAACTTACAAAACATAAAAAAAAATACACATTAAAAAAAAAGTTATTACTCACTACTTCTTACTTATAACAGAAAAAAGTGACTTTTTTACTGCGAAAATTACTTAATAAAAAATAACTTGCCTTTTATCAATTTCGCTACCACAAATTACAGTCTACGCAGTATGCATTCTGCTGCATGAATCCAGATTTGAAGTTCACTTAAACTAAATCAAACATTCGACATTATGAAATATCGAAGTACCATTATGAAGAATAAAAGCGTTTTTTGAAAGCTTACAAAGGTCTAATTAATGATGGGCAAAGATAGGCACTTTTAGTCAATCCAAACACAGGTTTTTTATACGAACATAAAAATAGTTATTCCTTATTGAGAAGAAAACAGCAATTTTGTAAGTAAGGGGGAGGGAGGTTAGAGAGTTTGAAAATGAAGAGAGGAGAAAAATACGTATTCAGCTACCTAAATATTAGTAAAACGATATGCTCATGTTAACACTACCTTCTTTTAATTTTTTTTTAATTTGGGGACCGCATACACTCCTAAAAGGACATAAACCCATTTTGAGAATATCACGATTAAAAACACCTGATTATTTTTATATTTTTTCAAATTTTTAGGTGTCCTAAATACTTGTTTGAAGTTGTGAAAGTTGAGTTTTTTATATTAAAAGTTCAACTGCCAATTTTTGAGTTCCTTAGAATCTCCTTTCGGCTTTCGGTGGGCTATAGAACTGCGAAAATTATTCATCTGTATGCGAATATGTTTGCTTTCTACAAGAGTCAAATTTGGTCATCTTTGGGGAAACAAAGAATGACAAAACGTAAGGTGCTGTTTTCTTTTCCCCTCGGGGAGATCTATTGAAGAACTGATTGTAATATTCTTACTTTTGGAGCAAAAGCATATTGTAAAAAAAATGAGTGAAATCGAAGACTATGATGTCAAAAATTGTCTTTTTTGATGAAGTGATATGGAATAACCCATACATATAATGAATAAAAAAAATTGGGCACATATATATATATTCAAGAGCTTTCCTAAACTGGCACTCATCATCAATTACAAAAAATGAAGATAAAGAAAAAAACAGACTAATAAGATAAGATATCCAGTAAAAATTTTTCCTTTATTCCTTCCTCCTTATACGTATATTTCAAGTCCAACGCCAATCCTTCCCCTTTACATTAGCACTAACATCAAAAATCTTGTCCACATTTCATTCTTGATATAAAACTAGAGCAATCCGTCCTTTTCCCCTTCCTCATTATAAAAACAATTTATCCTTCTTCTCAATACCCTATTTACAATACCTATGATTTTATCAAAAGGGGGAGCTGAATTAAAAGTATATTATCTTTTTAATCCAAAATGTTCTATGTTTTTTGAAAACAGTTATAAATATTAATACCCAAATCTGTGAGACGTGAAATTCCCCTCACCGAACCTCGCTCACAATATACGAAAGCGTCATCTATTACCTCCTGATAACACTACAAATAGTACATGCAAAACTCGCTGACATCTGTTGGACGAGGTACAAAACAACAAAGTAACATTTTTATCATTGATAATGAAAACACAGCGATATCTGTCTGAAACAAGCTCGTGTATTATTCAAGCTATCGGTTTGTTTACGAGAAAAAAAAATACACACAATCAGTAGAAGTGAGTAGAATACTACGCTTTCACAAAACAAAAAAAAACTCGTAAGAATGAAACATATGCTTATAAATCTCTATATTCTGGGTACAAAAAAGAAAAAAAAAATTTCACATTTACCAACAAATCGGTAACGTACAAACCACCGAATACACAGAATACACAGGAAAAGATATACCCTCACGAGTAGAATATCGCGTATTATCACTTTTTCGAAGCATATCTTCCATTCTATCTAAATAAATTAATTACATTGATAATGGGTGGTACATTTTTTCCAACGTATCTAATTCTATTTTCAGTCACTTTTAAAAGCATATAGGAAAGCAGATAAGTTTTTAGATATTTGTCTCTACTGCGTTAATTAAATAGTACGTCAATGCTTAATCAGTAATTGAATATAAATCTTATCTTGGCTCTAGCTGCGATGAGTTACAGCAATGCTATATAAAATTCATCTCTTGCCTAAGAAAAAACAGCCAAATTGTATTTCACATGCTAAGTTTCTCATAATAAGATTAAAGAAATTCTAAGATCGAAAAAAAAAAACAGAACGCCTTAATTTAAACACAAATTATAATAATCATAAGAAATATTTTAACCAACGTATGTATGTCTCTTATACACTTACGATCAACCAAGTAATAACATAGCACATCCATCAATATCAACGTAAATCCATATTCGGCAGCTTTTTCAAACCCTACACATTCGAAATAATCTCCGAAGATCCATACAAATAAACCATAAACAAGGTATCCATTAGCTTTCCATCATCGATAATTCAAAGTTCTACAAGAGCTCGATGGCGTTCAAGTACGTATAGATGATCCCATAACTGTGAATCGGTCTTTTTCACTTTGCTGTCGGCCAAATTACAAACACAACGCGGCAGCAAAGCAGAAAAAGACAAATTCAAAGAAATCACAGTACATTTCCAATTGCAATGGGGGCCAGCTGAAAACCATCGACGTGTTAAAATCGGTACCATCTTGAAATTAAAATTAACACTCACCGAGACTCAGTCAGGTGATTCGAACGTGCAAGTAAAATAACGAAGCTAAGCCGAGAATTTCTATTGACAACGATGAATTAGTGATAAAAAATTTTCCATGTGATAAAATTTTAAGTAGTTTATGGGTGTACACCGCGCATATGTATACTTTTTTCAACACTTAGATAATTCGGCTGCTTCGAGCCAAGATAACGAGTACACGTACTTCGCGAAACTATCGTCTACCACGATTATCGCGGTATCGAAAATTTTTCAGCTCGGTTTCGTATTTCCACGTACCCGCGGTACCGGCCCCAAACTCGAGTAATCAAATATTCGAGACCACCAATAAACCACGTACACCGCGATGTAATTGATTTACGTCGTAGCGGCCAAATTGTAATTTAATATTACCGATAAGATAGATGGTAATTTTGAATATTTCCCGTATCTTCGGTTCGATCGGGCCTTATCGATGCTCGTAAGATCGTCCCTCGTTTCGCAACAAACCGACGAAATTAAAATCGTACCACGTACTCGCGAAAAACCGACAACCAAGAAAAAAATCCACAATCGAAATAATTACCACCGCGAATCGAATTAACCGTACATCCTCTCCCGCCACGAAAACACCAACTTTCGGTTTTTTTCCTATCGAAATGGACGTCCAAAAGAGAGAACTAGTGAGCGATGTATATTATGATGATAATCGGCACCGACTGAGGAGCATAATGACGCATTTTTTTATCATTATCAGCTTAATGGGGGACTTGGACGAAAGTGATATAGTAACGTTCTTTCGCAATGTCGATGAAAAAGTGGTGTATTTACTCTTGAAGTGACGCTGTTAGCGTTGAAAAAATGACGCAAATGATAACCTTCCGAATATACGAGCGACGCATGCGTACTCGTTAGAATGCGTTCAGTATTTATGGTTAACACGTAGCGTACGTATATACTCGTATGTTTTAACGTATTCGCTCGACGCGAATAATTTGAATAACCAATTTGCTATTCAAAATAGTCGCCATCTAGAATCTCGACGACACTACCAAGGTGAAAAATACTCGCTCACATATCGTACGCCACGTGGGCCAGAAAGACGATCGGATGGAGGGAAACGTAAACATCCCAGTGCTGATCACAGGGTGAAAAATAAAACCAACGGAATCCTGACCTAACCCACGACACCCAAATAGAACTCCCTTTCGGACGTAAACCTGCTGATTTTGAAATTTTTAATCTTTAGCATGTGAAAAATAACGATCGTACTCACCGCAGCAAAGTGAAAAATTATCGACTCGAACTCGACAGTCACCACTGACTTCGCCGTTTATATTACACAAAGTACTAAACCATTCTCAATATCACTTAAAACTTCGCGATTGGTTTCGCTGATAGAGCTCGAAAGTCGCCTCGAACGTACTTATACGTTACAACGACCGAATAAAAAAGCGACCAAAAGTTCTTCATATTCGCCATCGACTTCATCACTGAGAGAAACTAAATTATTAAACCTTTTTAAAAGTTTTAAGCGCAAAAACACCACGTGATTTTGGTTAGTCTGCGACTATTCGACTAATAATTTAATTTGGAACAGACTATTTTCCAAGGTGCAAGCGTACGATGACGATCAGTTCTTTTTTCACGGTGGGGTGGGGTGATGAATAGAAGCGAATCATCTTCGAGAATCGAGATTTAAGGACTCAACCACTCCGTGTTATAGCGAACCGTAGACAGAATATGGGATGCGAGAAGAGGGGAATTAGATAAGAACTGGAGTATCTTTTTCCAACATTCAGGAAGTAAGATTACCTAGGAAATAATTACGTATCCCCACTACCAACACCCTCGCATAATAATCTGTTTTTCTCGAATGAACGTGAAGCATTTTTTCTGATGTCGAATTTATCAATATTTTCATTCTTCAGTATTTTTTTAAGTTATCCCAGAAAGAATTAAAATTTGAAGATATAATTTTTTGAAAGTTAAATAAATTATAAAAAAAAAAAGAGTCAAGCTAGAAAAAATTAGAAATCATCAAAGGCAGAAAGAAACGTGTATGGAAAAGTCTGAGCGTTTTACCAGTGAATTAGCCCGCACCTAACCCTCACGTTTTTCGTATTTATGCATTAAAATAATTTCTCTAACCTATTCCTCATAATAATGCCAATAGTATTTTTCATTGCATTATTCTTAAGAAGATTCGCAAGGCGATTTAACTATAACTTCTTTTGAGCTAGTCGAAAATAATGTTGCTTACAACTAATGACAACATTTGTTCAACAGAGTAGGAAATCTGATGCTTTCATGCTCTGGGTTCGATGAGTCGCATGGTGTACTGCCAAGAGCCGTTTCACTTGTGTTGCCTTCCCCCTCACCTTCTGATTAAGAAGTCTGTACTTTACATGAAATTATGGTCGTGAATTTTTCTTTTTACTACTCGTAAGGAGGTTCGCAGAGTCGATCTAATGCCTTTTCGAAAGTCGAAAATATATTGCCAAGAGTTGTTTCAATTATACTGCACCCCCCCCCTTCCATCCACGAAAAAAAACTAATTAAGGTCACTTAAATTTTATTATTATTTATTACTGCTATTTGCAATAGCTTTGATTACTAATTTTTCATCAATATCAATAGAAAAACTATTTCAGCGTGAGCAAAGCATCGTATTCAGCATTTCAAAAAGGAGACAGTATGAAAACAATATTTTCAAGTTTTCATTCATTTTTTTTTTAAAGAATTTAAAATGTGCGATAACACTCACGTGTTTTGAAAAAGATATAGCAAACCAAATTCACGGACACCACCCACCCATTTTTTGGGGTAACCGCTTTTTAACATCCCTCCTCCACTTCTTTTTGTGTAATTATGGTTACCTATCTATGGATTGGGGCACAGAGAATTTCAAACTAATAGACAAAAAAAAGACCTTCTACTTCCTCTTCATGATATTTTCTCCTACCAGCCCCTACACGCATTTACTTTGTGGCCAATTTTTCGTTCATGGGCCACATTTCTTTATCGTGTAATATGAATACAAAAAATGTAAATTATTTTATTAAAATAACAAACCCTTGCATGTAAATAGCGAACATGCCAAAGGTTGATTCTCTAAGGGTCCATAATAATCTATTCTTTTGCACTGAGATACCGAAATCCAGCCCAGCCTACATTCTCTAATGCATCAGTTCTAAGCGCTATACTCGTAGCAAACAGCTTAGGAAAATTAAATTTTTTAGTTATGAAAACGTACATTTCCCAATGTTTTAATTTCACTTTTGTTTTGGTTTTGATTCTTTTTTTTTTAAATTACCGGTTTTGGTCTCTTAAACATTTGAAAATATGACACTAATTCAACAAATTACAAATTTTCCTGAACTCAAGATGGTCTGGATCGCTTGGACAAACTATCTTTTTTTTTGTTCGGACATTAAAATTTTAAACAAGACATTCTTCGTAATTACTGATGTTTAAGACCTAACAAAATATTCCCTCCAACTCCGCCTATGGTAAGTACAATCTGTTTGGAAATGAAAATATTTATATTTTCATCAATTCACTAGGTAGAACACTTTAATGTTAATAGCAGTTAATAGAATCAATACGATCACTTCTTCCGAAAAAATAGAATTTAAACAAAAATAACAACAGAATTTGAGTACTTTCCCATTCAAAAAAAGTAAGCAGCCCTACCGCATCACTGGAGTTGAGTGTTTAACGTGGGCTTGTTAAAATTTGTAGATGATATTGTCAACTTCTTCATTTAGCCAACCAGTACCGAAGCCAAAAGCCTCACCTACCTCCTTAAAAACTACCTAAGAAGTAAAATATACGATATGTAGTACTTTTTGCTCACAGGAATCACATGAACTCGTATAGTAAATGCAAGTCAACAGAGGCTCTTCAAATCGTCTTTTTGGATCTATTTTGTGCAAAACTGAAAAGACCATAAATACTCTAATAATCAACAAACGCTACATACAAAGTTCCAGTTTTTCAAGTACACTTGATGAAGCGATAAGGATAATTCATGAAATTATGCAATTACATTTCCCCTCTGAAACCGGTTTTTTGTAACAACTCTCCCGCAAATTCGCTTAGCAACCTGATATTTGAATATAATATCCATTTCAGTTTACTTTATCACTCATGGGACAATAATTGAAAATGTTTGACTTTTCGTTCATGTCTACCACATTTTGAAAGAAATACCTTTCACCCTTTTCCCCTACAACATCACCTGCAAAAACTGATTTGGGATATAGAGTAGGTCTTGTTCCCAGTAATCATACGAGACTGCATATTTATCAACTTTAAGCTACTTACTGCTTCCTATTCAATTTTCCCACAGTTTTAAAAAATAATATTGCATGACCAAAAATTCCAAATTGAGAGAACAGAAAATTCTTCAACCAAATCCGCCTTCGACTATGTCCTAGTTGAATACATCGTTTCGAAATAATTCAACTCATCTTCATAAACGATCTAACATTATCAGAATTCGGAAAGTTACAAATTAATTACAACTGTGTTATCACACTAAGGAAAAAAATCACGATAAGAGGCCATTTTGGGTCAATATAATTTGCAGTATAGGAAGCGGAAAGATCTGTTGCTTCATATTTCACCTCGTATACTTGGTCATCAATATAATAACTTTTTGGGAGCCATCTTCCATTCCTAACAACATTCCAGATGAATGAAGTTTCAAATAAAGATCTTCATAGTACTTGTGCTATGAATTTACGAAAAAATCTATCATTTTGAGATCTCCATAACACGTCAATGCTTTTTCGTAAATTAGTAAACCTACGAAACCATCGTCTGCGATAGATAAGCCGTTGTCGATGATCCGTTTCAAATCATTCGAATTCGAAGATAGTTAGCAATATCACAAGTTATTCACCGTTATCACCGATCTCTGGGAATTTCGTTTATTGCAGCGTTGATAATAAACTTCCATTCTAAAAGTATAAACTGATACGAAAATAAAATTGATTAATTTCTCAAGCTTAATACGTTCGCCGTTTTCAAAACTGATACCAATGAATCGCTATCAGCTTTCACGCTTTCGTAATATACGGAAAGTTGGCTGCGTCGTACATGTACATAGAAAAGAAGTTCTCATATTTTACAAAAAAAAAGTATAGGTATAATTATACCTAACTTCAGTTATTTTTACAATTCTAATGCACTCAATAAAGATTTTGAAATTTTGGAAGTTGCTCTTGGAAACAATCAAGTTATAGGAAATGGAAAGAGTGATCATAAGAGGTCATATTTTTTTTTGAGTTTTTATGAAATTTCAACCGTCATCCATTTTTGAATATTTCGAATCCAACTTCAAGGATCATAACTACAGTGTTTTCAAAATGATTTCAACAACAGCTACTCAAGTATATTGGGTCAAGAAATATGAATAATTCAAGGAATTTCGTGACTAAAAACGAACTCCTCAAAAGCCTTCTCTTGATTACTTCCTCCGAAGATCCTCTTGGAAGCTGAAAGGTTATAGACTGATAGGATGACCAAAACAGGTCCTGAGAGCTTTAGATGGACTCCATTAAAAAAACGTTTATCATAGTTTTAGTTCCAATCGTGCCTACTACCGGAGACATAAGCGTTTGAAGCCTAAATTATTCTAGCGCAGGCTATTGGATTATGGTTATAATTCTTCTCTTCATTCTTTGTTGAACAGAAAGGCCTCATATTTTTTCTTCAATGTAATCTTAAATAATATATTCTTTTTTTCTTTTCAAGGGTGTTGTATATTCTTTTTTCAATACGCCTTACCTACTTAACTAAATTCGAGAATCGTAAATTCTTCGGGGAGGGAGGAGGGTGGAAGAAATAAAAAACAGTAGGCTAAACATTTTATCGATATACGTATATATATACTGTTGGTCAACAGAATCATTCGTAAAGCTTTCCAGAGCAGTTCCACCATTTTGCCCACTATTACCTTTTACATAAGTTGATGTCCTCAACTTCCTTCATTATAAGACTGATCAAATGTTTTGAGACTTCAGGAATTTCTCTAAACTTTCATGAAATTTTAGTGAATCGCCATTTTGAGTTGGAACGAAAATTTGAAAAAAAAAAACCTCCAAACATTCGAGTGAACAACCTTAGAGTACACCACATCGAATTTCCCACTCTTGGAAGTCAAGAAGTGAAAGGAGCTCGATGCAACCCAAACAACCTTGAAGGATAATACGACACTTTCAATTATCTACGAGCATATTTTTTATATATACGATTCTGAAGGTGCAATAAACCTATTTTTTTCACTTCTTAATTTCAATTATTTTCTTTTCTTTAATACCGCAAATAGGTGAAGATTTTTTACGAATACTCGATGAGTTGATTCTTCTGTCATAATTGAAGTCTGTTAGTAAAGTTGTTCTTATAGTAACGCTGAATTACATAGTTCACTTCCCTTTTTTTACAACTCGAAAATTTAAATTCTTACTCCATCGAGTTTGATCATGAGAAGCATCATGAAAATCAAATGGGTAATTAAAAGCATACATCGGTATGCCAAAAAAAAACTCACATAAGTAAGTACCTACATTAAAATTAATCACTTTTAAAACCGCATCTGTCCTTTTTCTCCACAAATACGTTTAATCATTCAGGGGACCCTACCAGCCTGAAGACCCCTGTCTCAGCCGGGGTCCAGTCGACAATTGCTCATTTGCAGACCGTTATATCCGCTATTGCTTAGTTTCTCATTAAAAACTCAGCTAAAAATCGCCTCGAGAATTTGCCATTATAACAAACCTTTTTTACATATTTCATCAAAATCAGTAAAAAAAAGGAAGTATTTCCTCAACGCTGTCAAGACTTCCAATTTATTCGAGTAAAAGCTTATCATTAAAATGTAACATATTGAGAACGCGTTCACCGCCCTTTTTCACAATACCAGAGTTTTTAAAGCCACGTACCGCAATAATATCTTGATAATTACCACGTCTAGGTACCTTGGAGTCGACACGAGCGTTAAAATTTTTCGTAAAATCAGATAAATTTTACCACCATAACGTGTTCCAGATAAAAGCCGTTAATCGTTGCAACTTGCGAGTCGCCTTTGAACGAGTATTAAACGCGTTTCGAAGCGAAATTACTTGTCACGCGGCGAATGAACGTAATTAAAAGTGTTGTAACAAGGGCAATAACGAATTCGCGACCTATACGAATGGAATTTCGTAGCGAGCTTTTAAAATCGTTTTGACAGCTTGTCTGCCGCCAGTTAAATTAAGGGAGTGGTTTACAACTAGTTTTGCAAAAAGCTTTCTAAACGTCGACAAACGATGACCAAACTTCACATTCTCACGATGGTCGATTTTCCTACCGTAACCTTCGGCTCGATATCTCGAAATGGATTTCCCAGCAGAAATCGCGATAATCGTTTTACCGAAGGAAATATTCGGTCCGACCTTTTGTTCGTAGCGTACGTTCGATATTAACTTAAAATCGGTATTCTCGAAACAGTCAGACCGCAGAAGCGAATTTAAAAGAAGCCCGACTAACGAGTTTTTCGCCGCTGCACGCGAACGCCATAAAAGATTATTTTTTACCTGGCGGTGCTCGGTTCTACATTATTTTTAGATTACAAAACGAACCTTGGTTTTGCAAATTTATTGCTTATCATCGTGCTTTCCATACGTGGCCATGAAAGTTTCAAGTAGATAAGCAACCCATACTCTAGCGTTAGTCTGTAGTTTTTCAACTTTTCCTAATCATTTTCTTTTTTCGGGCTAGTTCTTTTAGAATTTTTGGAAAATCACGCAAAGCAAACGTAACTCTGGAAAAACAAAATAAAACAATAAGCTCACAAAAAATCTATTAATGAGGATAGATGGAAATTCGAAAATGTAATATTCCTATATTTTCACTTTTCATTACCAAAAGTTCAATAATTTGCATATATTTCTCGATAGTTTTCACTTCTTTATTTCATTTTCATTGATTCCACAGAAATGCAGAACCCGAAATATTTTACTTTTCTTCCTATTGAACAGGTTTTTGAAGAATTCTGAGTCATAAAATTCACCGAATGTTTCAAATCTCTTCACCAAATCAACTCAGAAAACTTCAACATTTAGTGTACATTTTGTGGTCAAAAAGCTTTCCACAAGAATTAAAATTTTTAGGTGATTAATAACATTAAATGGAAAAAAAAATACTTAATTCATCTACTAATTTTTGCTCAGTTGGATTTATTATTATATTTACTTTAGGAGAATTAACCGGAATTATTCTTTCAAATCCATTACCTACAGTGCAATAAAAAAAAATTGTAACGCTCTTCGCCCTTAATGGAGCAATGATGAAATTTAAAAATGATAAAATCAATTATAAGAAAGGGGGCCTTTTTTATTTTGATACTCAACTCATGCCACTAAACACCTTACCACAATGAAGCTACGGCGAATTGCAACCACCCAATTTATCTCAAAATTAATGCTCTTCACTTTTGAATTGTGATGTTTCGGGAAAATCATTGGCGAAAGTATTCCTACTTGTGCTATATGAATTAGGAGTATTTGAGGGAATTTTCACTAACTTCGTCGTAATTATTGGCGTAAGGGCAACTTTTCTCCCAATAGAGTTACAACAAGTACTACTAGGATGCTAAGCAGTAGAGTATTGTAGCAAGTTAAAAGCTAAATTTTAATAAATAAAAAAAAAAAAAAAAAAAAAAAAAAACTGGAAGCATTGATTTGTTTTATCAAAAATATGATCAGAATAGTTATTCCATCAACCAAAAATTTGTTGTTTAATATTTTAATGATTTTTTCAGTCAAAGATTTTTGCTGCTCATTACCCTGCTCAGAGCTCAGCTCTTTATGTTCAACTGTTGATTTCATTACTACAATTTTTTTGAGCATTCACTCAGATGATGTAGTTTTTTCTTTCGAGTTGAATCACTGATTTTTTAGTACATTAAGAAATTTGTTTTTGATATTTCATAATAAACATCTTTAAATTTTTGTTTTTTTTTTTCTTTCTCCATTTTTCGAGCATTGTTTTATACTTCGATTCTAATAAGGGAACTTTTTGGACATTGAATCATTAATTTCTAACGGATAATTTATGATGGACAGTAGATCACCTAGGACCCTCACTGCATAAATTTCATCTGCCAATGATAATATGGAGTGGGACCAACATTTTGAAAAATGGGTAAAATCATGAATTTTATTTAAAAAAAAATATAATATATAATTATATTTTTTTTAAAGCGATAACTTCGACATCTGTAGTTGAGGGGTCCAGGTAGGACAATAAAAAGAAGATTCGCAAGAAAGAATAAAGAATACTTTTTGTGGTCAGAAAAATTTTCCTGGTATATGAAAGAGACTTTACTTTATTGCCATAACTAATTGATCATTAGGAGTAGATAACTTTCAAGTGAAAACCTATAATTGAAATCCCAGTCGACATTTTTATGGTACTACCTGCTTAATATTGATTCGATAAATTTTGAAATCTTAATCATATAATAGTTTTCTACTTCACACGACAATACGCAATATACGAAGCCCAAAAAACCACTTACTTACTCAAACAAAATGTCGAGAAAGCAATAACTGACTAAAAACATCAAAACCATCTTGGGTGATGGCAGTTATTTATTTCGTTCGCTGTCTGCTGTTAATATAGTATGCAATAATTTCATAAACGAATGAGAAACTTAATTATCAACCACATTGTAAATAATTGGCGGAATTATGAGAGTTGTATCATTGGTAATGGTTCATATCCGTCAATCCGGTCTATCAAAAATTCCAAGTCATAATAAATATATATCGCACGTTGAATGCAACATTGACATAATTCAAAAAACAATTTTTTCGAGTTGACTATTTTCAGAGAGAGATTTTGGAATCTGTTTTCAAATCTCAAATGGTACAGTGTGGAATATGTATGCTTATAATGTATGAGAATTTATATGCAATATTATACCATTTGAAACTTATAAACTGCATCCAAAACTGCTCTTTAAAGATGTCTAACTCGAACAAATTCGTTTTGAGTTATGTAACTTTTCTATTCAACGTGCCAACTTCATTTACAAACCTGTAGAAGCCTTAATTAAAAACCCATCTCTGGTAATGCTGCATGGCTGCTTAGGTTTTTATAGTTTTTTTTGTATTAAATATTTACCTAAGTACGTTAAAAAATTATCTTCACGTCTAATATAGCCCCCCAAAATTATTAAGAAGCTAAATAAAATGATGTAATAATCAGTTAGTTTTAGTGATTACAAATTTTTATGAGATTATCGCAACATGCTCATACATATTCAAGAGTAAAATAACCACGTCATTAATATTTTAAAAATGAATGGTGTAGTACATTTTATAATTGTTGTGATTTCTGTGTCGGGCTCATGCTAGGGAAACAAAAAAGGTACCCTTCTTTTCATTTTATTCTTAATAAAATAAAAAAAATAACTACAATCATACGTTTCCACAGAATCATGGAAAGAAGAAATATTACCGAAAACTGTGAAACAAGATATTGATAAAATGGGGAAAATTAAAGCAGCAAGAGCTTCAAATATAGAGATCGCAATGAAGAAACAACAACATTAATTGCAAGAAGAAAAGTTGAAAAGGGTGAGTAGTAGCTATTACCATCTTATACAAGACTGTAAACAAAACGATTTTTGTATTCGGTTTTGTTTTGCTCGATGAGTCTCCGAGTTTTAGGTTTCTGTTCTAGTTACTGTTCATATATTTCATTTTTTTTTTCACTTTCTATCGCTGTAATTTATTTGTTTTTATTACCTGAGTTTTTAATGAGAAAAGAAAGCAATTACAGCTTACATGATATGAGAAATGATTGGGGGAGGGGGACATCAAGAATAAACAAAAAATTACAGGAACCATCATAAAATTTGATTGGTGAAAAAAAAGTAATTTTGAAACCAGGAACCACCAAATTCATTTTGTTTTTCCTCTTCTTCCTTCCTTTTTGTGATTCAGCGTTCGAATTGCACATAAAAACCATCCACGTACAAACCGTTTTATGAAAATTATTTTTCATCTTTATCCTCTTTTTTTTCATACCCACTCTTATAACTTAAACTTGATGACAATATAGGTATTAGGTAACGCAAAAATGTCAAAATTTAACAAATTTCACATTTTGTAAATTGTAAGTAATATGCCCTACGCTCCATACTTTTTTATGTATTCGTGTGGATTTTCAACTCTTTCCCATCAAATTTGTTGCAAGAAGTTGAAAAAAAACAACAAAATTTCGATATTTTTCGATATGTTAATCTAACGATTTTTTTTTTGATCGGCGCATCTGAAATTACAATAAGAAAATTTGTGTAAAAAATTTCAAAAAGACCACACCCAATTCCTAAAATTACTTCAAAAAATCAATGGAAAGAAAGTTTTGATGGAAAAGTTCAAATTTGTTAAAAACGTAAGTAGCCATGCATCATTACTAAAGATGAGTTTCTAATTGGAGCTTCTTTTAGGTACGTTATAATAGCTATTGCTTTAGATAAAACACTCGGCTAAAAACACAATGTACATTATACACGGTACGCCTACATCTTTTAACTACATTAATATTATTTTCATACTACTTTAAACGGGTTCCTAAATGTTGACCGGTTTTATCAATACACTTCATGTTGTATCGTTCACATAGAATTTCATACATCAAACTTTTAGTCTTTAAAAAAACATTTATTCTTGAACATACATTCATTTCTGAACTATATACATATCAGTTTTTGGAATTACTGACTTAACAAGTTGCCCCATCGTATTTCCCGCAGTTCATATAAACAGTATCCCAAAATATGTTCTATTTTCATTAATGCTATTGTAAAATCGTACATATTAATTGCAGGCATTCCTACAGTTCGTTTGCGCAATGACCATAACAAAGGCATTTATATTGAACATACGAGTATATGGAATAAGGATAATACGGATGGTGTTTATTCTACGAAGTTAGGAGAATTTGCACACGCATATTATACACACTATGAAGTATTTAAGAAGACTAACAACACTTGCGAGATTTATGCATTACTTAAATCTGATGAAGAACATAGGCTGCTAAAAGAAAAGATAAACTTACATTGAAATTTCACCAAAGGATTCACAAAGTGGGTCAGTTATTTGAATAATCGCAATTCATAAACATCTCAAAACACCATAGCAGAATTAAAAAACTTACCTTTATACCATCAAGACATTTACAAAAGCTGTGGTATAGATGATTTGTTAATTGATTTTTCATTTTCAATGACCAAGATTTTTGTATTAACAAATCTTATGTACTACGAAGTAATGGCTGAGTTTTTCCAACCACCAGACAAAGCAACAGTTGACAAGAATACGAATCAATTTATGGAATTACTGCAAGAAAAAATGCTGTTACGTGATATAATAAGGTGGTATTTCCCATTGCGACACCTAATTCACATCAACATTTTGAAAATCATTCAATTACGAGTCCTTGGAATACATCGTATTTACACAACAGACCCAAATCAAATCATTCCACAGAGTAACAAATGCCCGAAACAAGACAATAATTATGTTGCCTGGTACTACTCATACACCAAATACAACAAGTACTACTATACAACACTCAGCAGCTGAGTATTGTAACTAGGTGAAAGCTGATGATTGGACAAATTATTCGATGAACCAAAAATCTGTTGTTTGATATTTTAATGTTTTTTTTTTTTAAATATAGTTATATTCTTTAAAAAAGAAAAATTTGCGTTTTTCTATCATCTACAAAAAACCGATGACGAAAAAGGCGCCAACAACGGTGTGGGGTAGCGTGGCCGAGCGGTCTAAGGCGCTGGTTTAAGGCACCAGTCTCCTCGGAGGCGTGGGTTCGAATCCCACCGCTGCCAAAACTTTTTGATTTTTTTTCACAATTGGTGAGTTTTTTTTGACAGTTTCTTAACGATTAAACCAGAAAAGTACATCAAGCCTATATTCGCAATTATTTGCACACTTCAATCGAATAATTTTTCTTAACATAAACGTAATAAAAATAAAATTATGGTGATGTTATATTAAGAAATGAGAAATTAAACGAGTAGGAAATGTAGAAAAAAATTATATTAAGAACATAAATTCGATGATGGAAAAAAAAATGGCAGAAATATTAAATTTAAAATGAATATCAATTTTTTTTTAAATTGAAAAATTTAGAATTATGTATATAAATATTTTTCAATTTCTAAAAATTTAATCTGAAAAAAAAAATGGCTATTGAAAACTTTTGACAAATAAATAGGTCTGGTGGAAATATTAGAGAAAATCATAATAATTCAAGAATAATTCATGTTCTTATCATCTTATCAACTACTCTAAAAAAAAAAAAAAAACCGAAGAGGATTACAAATCATCAATTTTTTTCTTCAACGAGAGAATTTGGCGCTCAGGGGTGCGATACCAACTTGGGCACTTGTATGATACTTGATTACTTACCACATCAGAAGTTGTGAAAAGTGAAATTGCAACAAGTGAAATTGCAACGGAATTGAATTTTTTCAATGAAATAGATAAAACTTAATAAAAGAAACAAAAAAAGTGATTCACAAAAATTTAATATTTCTTCATAGAGGCAGCTAAGGTGTTCCAAAAATTTGAATGTTTTTGAATTTCACGCATTAGGCATTCAGTAAATAGTTTTTTTGCTGCATTTCGCATGTAAGTATACAATAAGAAGCATCATATGCCAAAAACGTATTTTTTTTTGGAAAAAATTGATGAAAAAGCGTAATATTTTCTTCAAATCAATATTACAAGAAAAAGAAAACAAAGGTCATCTACAATTTTAACCCATTTCAGAAGTCGAGGCAGAATCATCTTTTGGAAGAAAAATCACTACAAGAAATTATATGAACCTTCCATATCTCCTCACCAAATCAACCTGAACAGGTGAAACTTCGTATGTGGATTTACTTGGTGATCAGAAAATGACCTCTTGAATTCGAGTCAAAACTGATGCAAAATGGCGGATTATCAAAATGTGAGAAGAGCTAGAAGAGGCCCAAGTACTTATAATTTGAAAAATATGTATTTATATCATTATTGCATGGCAAGAAACATTTGTTCTAAATTCAACTTCTCAAGTGGTTTTTAGAAGAGATAGGATAAAAGTTTTGAGACATGGTAGTGGGTGTGTCCTGTTGACATGAAGGGGTTAGCAAGGTTATAGGCAAACCTGAACAAGCCCTACTTGAAAACTCAGCTTCACTAATGCAATATGACTGTTTACATTTTTTTTTTTTGTTTCACTCATATTCCTAATACAGCGTCTTTGCCCCATCTCTTCGTGCGATATTTTCAATGGTTCTTTATTATATTATACTGCACATCGAAATGCATTATAAACGACAATTTATTCGCTGTTCTCTCTCTCTCTCTCTCTCTCTCTCTCTATAAGTCCTTACCTCAATTTATCTTTTTCATACATACCTTATCTCAAAGTATTTTTTTAATAGAAAAATATTATCGTGAAATATATCTAAAAACTATATTCTTTTATTCTTTATTAAATGATAAATAATGACTTGTACCAATGTAAATCTAAATACATATAGTTGCTATTAGTCACCATTTTCGTGAACTTATTAGCTAAAAATAAAACATAAGCGAACGTGGTGGTTCGCAGGACTACAAACTTAGAGGATGTTCCTCATCTTCAACTGACGAGCACTAAATATTCCGCTGACATATGTATACATGAAAAAAAAATATATTTTAGAAAATTTTGACCAACAGTAATGGGAAGAGAAGAGAGAAGAAATCGTGTCATCGCTTTCATATTAAAAAATAACTATATTAAAAATATTAGCAATGATTGTGATAAAGAAAAACCTTCTTCAAAAAATTTCCACCCGATTAATCCCACGACGTATCCATCAACTACTTACTCACGATACTCTTACTCCATCACAACTATCCTTACATAATTATATTCGAAGTAAAACAACATCACTACTACCAACGTTATTCACACACCTAATGTAATGAATATCCATGACCGATACACACACCCATTTTATCATCGAGAAAAACAATAACACTGACGAGAAAATTAATGACCGCCTCGTCGAGGTTATTTACTCTAGAGACGTTTCTCGCTACACCGTCGACGCCGAAGCAGCAGCGAACCTGTGCAAACTCGTACCTGTAGGTCAACTCGCCAGTAGCCCGCGTATTTTCCCCGTTAGTTTTTCCTCCTACGTTCACCAACCATGGCTGCGTCTAAGAAAACGTTACCCTTTTCCAGGTCAGTTCGTCTATAATATAAATTCATTATCACGCTTGCTATACAAATTTTCCACTGTTTCGAAGAGAAACAAACATTAAACTATACACATGTATTACATAGTACACGTGCATTTCATTTTTTTATTTTCAACGATTAGCTTAAATTTTATAACTGCGCCACACACACCGATTACCCGATTACGTATAACGTTAATTTTATCGTTGAAAGATAAAAATACACATTCATAATGTTCAGTTACTCATGAATCCAATATTTAAAGTCTCTTTTCGCATACTAAAGTACGATTTTCCTTTTGTATGATTTTTGTAACAACATAAATATTTTTGTTTTTATTTTTTTCGTGAGATAGTACTTTTCGTTCATGTATCAACTCGTCAGGTATAGCAATTGTGATTTCGTACGCGCATAAGCTCACGAGCATTTTATCTTATAGTCCTTTGTACCCGTTTGACAGTAATAAATTATATTACCTTTTTGCACTCGTTGATCGACTGCACTAGAAAACCTCGCTTACATTCAAGTTAATACCGAAAGTTCGTTCAGATAACACGTTCGATGTTTTGCTCGACACAACCGCCATCGTCGTCGATTATAATGTTTACAATATTGTTGTTTTCGTACCAAACCTTCGAAAGTAAGTTAATGAATTACATCAACTTTGTGCGTAGAAACATTCTCCCACCGAAAAATATTTCTCCATAAATCAAAGGATACTACAAAAATTAGAATTACGTAACCATGTTTTTTGCACCTTCAACGAAAAAAAATTTCAATTTATTTACCACAAAAAGCGAAAGTGCAGCTATTTTTATAACCGCACAATACGCAAAACATGGGAAATCGAATACAAAGACGAAATCTTTAGCAGCAGCGTAATTAGAACACAAGCTTTTGAGAGTGTCATTGCCTTATTGATGCTTTGTACTTGGCGGTGTTTTTGGTCACGTGCTCGGTGCTACTATTGTAATTAAATTTGTTATCATCAATGAAGACACTTTGTTATCCCAAGAGCTACGAAAGTGATGAACAACAGGGCAAACTGAACCGATACTGCAAGTGATTTGAATAGGCCAAAAATTCTAAATTTGAGTAAGAATCCCAGATAATTTAAAAAAAAAATTGAGAAGTTGAATTCAGAATCGAATGAGTCCATACTCATTATTTTGAGCGGCTGAAGACCCTTCAAGTATTCCTCAAATTTTAATTCATTCATCGAACTTGAAGGTGTCATAATATATTCACAAAATGATGTTACACCATCTTTGGAATTTCCAAGGCACATTGATATAATATAATGATGCAAAAATTTTCATGATTCAATTTTCCAACCAAAAACCATTTTTCACTTTAAATCAAAGTTGGCATCTTTTTTATAAGTTGAGCTCACTTGCAATCATGTTACCAATATTTTAAAAAATTTCGACCTTTTGTTCACTCCCCTCATTCCGTTACCCACACATACATTTCAACGATGATAATCACTCTTTACCTCCTCCAATATAACCTGCGAGGTTGGATTTAAGGTATGTTACACTTTTTGACACTAGTTTCACAAGAATTCATACCTACCAAATTTCAATGACCTGAGGCCCCTCAAGCTTGGCTCAAATTAAATTCCAAAGCTCATATTGTGGTCTTTAACGAACCCTATAAACAAAATTTAAGCCTTCTGGCTAGATTTGGTGAGGAGATATGAACTAATCATGAAACTTCATAACTTGAAACTTCCTCACAAAAATTCTTAAATTTCTCCGACTCTTGTACAAATTTGTTAGAAAGCTGAAATTTGGACATGCTGTTATTTTTGACTCAATAGTACTCAAAATAACAAAAAAACATGCAATTTTCGAGTACTTCAAAAAGAGGAAAAAGAAGTGTGTTTTTATAACATCTTTAATGGTGCAAACCTTAAGTTTCTACAATAAGTTCGTCAGATGCTAAGGGAAAAACCCGTATTTTGAGAACTTTTGAGCTTTGGATCAATTTACCTTCATAAAAAAAATTAAGTGAGTTTTATTTGTACGAAATTTTATGTAGATTCATTTATTGTAGGACTGCTTTTTATATGTAAGCTCAAGTTAGGGAGATAAACGCGAAAAACTGTGGAGGAGACTTTTAGTATGTTGGTTAGGGAGATCTTAGGAGCAACCATACCAAAAAAAAATAAATTTTATAACAATTATTCCCCAATGTTTACAGTTACACACCAAATGATTAGCCTAAATCTTAAAACACAAATATTTGAAAAGCCTCTTGCTTTCCTTCCTTCCTTCCAAAATCAAGTTAAATGTAATAGCTATTTTTTTTTTTTTTCAATTAAATACTCAGCTAAAAATTAGTTATTCGTATTTCAGTGATTTTTACATATACCCTAAAAAGCTACGAGATTGGTAAAAAACACGTGTATATTGAATATACAGAAATTGGATTTATGCCATATCATTATAACTACCTATTGTCTAAAATGTAAAAATGTGAACGTCCTAAATCTCACCCATCCGCCTCCAACTCTTTTCTTCAAGTCATGTAGGTCAATAAATATTTTTCTAATTTAAAATTTAGCAAAAAAAATTCCAAAAATTTTCAAACATGAAAAAAGGATTTAAAATTGATAAACATACGAAGAATTAAAGAAGAAGAAAAAGTCAACTTTCAGGAATAGAGAAGCGTTCAAAAAACAAAAAATAGTTTCAAAAAATTCATTTTTACACATTTTTTATATATTAATTTTTTCAATCAATTCTCACAAGTATTATATTAAAGGCTGCAAAAATTATTTCCGTCCAAGGCTCAGTCATAACTCTTAGCAGTTTCGCCTGGTGCCATTAATATGAAAATAAAATGATGGAAATATAACATAAACAAAAATTGATTAATATACTTATAATTAATTTACAAAAGAAATAAATAAATAAAAATTTACATTTTACGAATAGGTTTCAAAAAAAAAAAAAAAAATTAAACCCATACCATTGATATTCCTTCGAATAATCACGCATCATACACTCAGCGTGTAAATTCGCCACTCATTCATCGCATTTAATTACGTGTCACAATCATATGATGCAACCATACTTCCTAACCGCCAAAAAAATAAGAAAATACGGCAAATCGTTTATTTATCTATCGTTATGACAACTTGGGAATTGTCACATGATTTTATGTACTCGCGAGAAACCTCACAATACAATATTTCGCGGAAAATATTTATAGACATGGTATCGCCAAAAATAGGCTACACGAATACCATCAGGAACCTGTAAACTTTAAAAAGATACAATCACGAACTTATGCTAATACCGCTTCCACCACGACATGTTATTATGAACCGAGCGCGAAGACAATATACGAAAAGTAAAGCCTTAAAAAAACTCCCCTTCTGCGTGTTACTTGTCGATAGAAAAATTTCCTAAATGGGTAATAATTTCAAAAAAATACCGCACCATTGATTGATTACCAATCTCCAGTATGACCTATATTTTTCTCCTTTCACAATATCAAAGGCGAAATTATTAAGGCGGCATTCGAAAGGATAACTCGTAGTTAGTTTCACATTGACCTTATAATAGTGAAATTACCTTACAAAAGAGATTACTTATTGACGTTTCGCGCCGGTGAAATAATAAATTCTAACGTGCTTAATCTTTATTTTAGTAACTTGGGTCGCGAAATAGGGACCAATCGTGTAAGTATCCTTGTGTAAAGATTTTATCAACCTAATTGATCTTTCATTTCTGAATGAAAACGATAAATAATGCGCTCAAGTTTGAATTTTCAAATGAAAATTTCATTCCATTAGTGTAAAGCTTTGTTTCGCCTTGAGATGACGAAAAACGCACCAACATCGGTGTGGGGTAGCGTGGCCGAGCGGTCTAAGGCGCTGGTTTAAGGCACCAGTCTCCTCGGAGGCGTGGGTTCGAATCCCACCGCTGCCAAAAATTTTTGATTTTTTATTTCGCAATTGTAGCAATTTATTAACGATTAAAGCAGAAAAATGCATCAAGCCTATAGCCGCATTTATTTGTACAATTCAATCGAATAATTTTTCTATACATAAATGTAATAAAAATAAAATTATGGTGATGCTATATTAAGAAATGAGAAATTACACGTGTAGGAAATAAAGAAAACAATTATAAGAACATAAATTCGACGATAAACAAAAAATCATGGTAAAAATATTAAAATGAATTATAATATTTTTTTTTATAATTTAAAAAAATATAACATGATTATGTATTTTTTTATTTTACAAAATTTAATTTGAAAAAAAAAATGATCAATGTAAACTTTTAAACAAACAAATAAATGAATAGTTCAAGTTGAAATATAAGAGCAATTCATGAAAAACTGAAAAAAATCTGAAAATGTAAAAAAAAAAACCTAGACAGAATTACAAATTATCAATTTTTTGTTACAACAAGGGAATTTGGCGCTTAGAGGTGTAGTCGAGCACATTGTATGATACTTGACTAATTGCCACAGCAGAATAACCAGACTTTTTGCAAAATACTCTGTGTGGAAATTTTTATCTTGCCTTAGCAGTCAAGGAATCCGGGGATAAGGGTATCGTAATGCAGCCAGCAAATATGTGAAGCAGGTAAAATCGCTGTAAGCCTCACTATTCTCCATAAGTAACGTCGTATGCGTGATGACGACACTGGAAGGTTGTGAAAAGTGAAATTGCAACGAAATTGAATTTAACTTTATGCTGCATTTTGCATGTATCCTATGTCTAAAAAGTATTTTTGGGAAAAACTTGATGAAAAAACCTAGGGTATAGGAAAAAAATTTGTGTTTTAAAAAATTTTTTCTTCAAATCAATAGAACGAGAAAAAGAAAACAAAGAAGGTCATACATAATTCTGACCAATTTCCAAAATTAAAAAATTTTTACAGATGCATCCAAAACCAGTCAAGGAGTGGGAAGCGGCATCGCAACCCAAGAAAAGATACTAATACGATATTCTCTTCCTATATCATTCTCAGTTTTATCAGCAGAATTGTTTTCAATTCAACTAGCACTTCATGAAATAGTCACATCTAACCCTCAAACCCGCTTCTTAATCCTTACTGATTCCATCAACTCACTTCATGCCTTAACTCAATATAAAAGTAATAATTTACACCCCATAGCCAATCAAATTCTTCATCTATCAACCACACACAAAAACTTCACTCTAGCTTGCCTTCCCGCCCATATAAATATATCCGGCAACATCCTCGCCGACCTAGCCGCAAAACAATCCTCTACAATGTTCCCAATTCCAAATATTCCAATACCATCTCAAGATCTTAAAAAAATATCCAAATAGCTATTCACTCCACCTGGGAAACCACCTGGAGAAATATTTCCACAACTAACAAACTCCGGTCCATCCAAAATTCCACCTCACCTTTAACGTCACCTCAATCCTCGAGGAGGGAAGAGGTTATCCTAGGACGTCTCCGTCTAGGTCATACCCTCTTAACCCACTCCTACCTCCTGGATTGACAACCTCCGCCCATATGCGCGCAATGCCAAACCCAGCTCTCAGTCTTAACACATCCTAACAATATGCCCCACATACTCAAACATCCGTTCTAGACTCCAACTCCCATCTACCCTATCCGATATCCTCAATAGTCACCAGACCAACCTCCTATTCACCTTCCTGAAACAGTCAAACCTTTACCACAGAATCTAAACACTCTATACCCGCAAACGTGCCTCTGGCCTTAGCGGCAGCACACGGCACAAAAAAAAAAAAGAGCTACGATGAATTTAAAGTTATATATCGCTGTAGCGCCTTCAATTTTGCAGGTAGACAAAAAATTGTCCACGACTTCTTTGTTTTCTTTTTCACGCACTATCGATCAGTAGTAAAAAAATTTCAAAAAAACACAAATATTTCCTCCTGTGACGTCATCATCTTGCACGAGTCCAAGTGACTAACATATTCCGATTTTAGTTTCTCAAATAAATTTGGAGAAGAGTTGAAGCAAAAAATGTTTTTAAAAGAGGAAATAGCTATTGGAAATTTCAAGAATTTTCCATATCTGCTCCTCATCGAATCCATCTAGTGAGGTCAAATTTTGTATGTTTAGTGAGCTGATGACCAAAATATGAGCTCTTGAATTTAGGTTAAAATCGACGCATAATGACGGATCGTCAAAATTTGAGAAGAGTTTGAGGAGCCTTAAACTGTAAAAAAAAATTGAAAAATATACGTTCATATGATTATTGCAGGCCTGAAATACTACATTTTCCGAATTTAATTTCTTAAATAGCTTTGGAAGGGATAGGGAAGAGGTTTTCAGACTCTGCACTGAGTATGGCCTGTAGACATGAAGGAAGTGACGCAGCAAAGAAATCTTTTGGGAAGGGCGGGGGGGGGGGGGAAATGCGAGAATAAAATTTGTCAACTAAAAAAAAATTGAACGATTGGTTTTTTTTTTAGAAAAAAATAAGGAAACGCGATAGAAAATGTATAGCTAATGTCATGAACTGCATTTCAAATTGTTAGGTAGTATAAAAAAATTCAAACCATCCATTTTTTGCATATTTTCCGATTTCCTCCAATTTGGGGAGGGGTGAGGCACCTCACAATACCCTCCTTATAGCCGTCTCTGCATGAAGGGCTTAAGATTCAGGTTCATATTCGAATAGGTGATGGAAATACCATGAGCATTGGGTATTTATAGCTCAATGTGCCCACATTTATTCGCAAACTTGAACAACCCCAATTAAAAACACAGCTCCAGTGATGCGGCATGGCTGCTTACATTTTTTTATTACTTTTCGAAAAATTCATACCATCGTTAGTATCTTATCATGTATACTGTAAATACATACACAGAAAAAAAGATATTATTGAGGGAGGAGGTTTAAACCCCAACTTTCCAATCAATATTCAAAAAGAAAAAAAACCCTATCAGAGTCGTTCATTAACATCACATTAAAAAAACTGATAAACAAATTCAATCAATTCACTGTAAAAAATTCATTGAAAAATAATCGATAATAAATGTATTTTCCACTCATTTTGCATCCACAGAACACCAAACTCTTTACACAACCCACATATCGAATTTATCGAACAAGCGTTATCGTTAATTGAGCGTTATCAACCAACTAATGATATTTTCATTTCAGACTTCGTTACACTCGAAGTCGCAAAAACGGGCTAGAATCGAAAAAAGCAGCCGCCAAGTCTTCCACGTCGAACGAATCTTCCACGCAGCGTAAAAACCACGCTTATCCGCCTTACTTCACCGTCGACGATTTAGCCTCGTACAGACGTAAAAAAATACCAGAAAAGTTACCAGATAATTTAAGGCCACTATCGGGTAAATTTAGCGATTATAAATCGGAATATAAGAAGAAATTTCGTTCGTTCGTTATACCAGGCGAAAGTACTTTGAATAATTGGAAGAAGAAAAAAATGAAAAATAAAGAACAAGGTCTGAAAGCCGAAGGTGAAATCGAGTTTAACGTCGAGTATTACGATAGCTTCGTCGAATTTCCGGTGCAAAGGGTACCTCACGCGAAACCACGCGATCAATGGGAAAATTACGAGTCCACCGAATTTTCCTCGTCCACCGAGCACAAGGAGAAATACATTATGTTCAAGGAAGCCCGAAAAGCAGCTCTGATGCGTAGATCGACTAATTTAAAAATCGAGGGTGGTTTCCACGATACCACTGAAAACAAAGAAAAATTCGTAACGCCTGTTGGATCCGCCAAACCTGAGCTGACTAGGCGTAACACCACCCTCAAATTAGAAGGAGGGATGGACTTGTCGACTGAGACTAACGAAAAGTACAAAGAATTCGTCGACGTGCCGCGTACCAAATTAATGAGGAGGTATTCGAATTTGGAAATACCGAGCGGAGCCATTTCCTCCATCACCGAATACAACGGATGTTTTACTTATCCACGAAATGCCGAACGTACTCCTTTAATTAGAAGCATGGAAAATTTACATACCGAAGGTGAAATGTACTTCGACCCCGAATATGCGAGAAATTTTATCGATTTTCACGTTACGTATCCTGATATCAAGTTTAAAAAAAGGAATCGAATCGATGGAGATAATCCGTTGAAAAACGTGAAACATCTCGATCTCCACGTTAAGGATACAATCCGCGATGGGACGGTTCGACGAAATCCCAGCCCTGAATACAAACATTCCTTCATCAGGTATCCTGTACAAAGACCAACTTTCAAAAGACCGAGTTCAAATTTAACCCCACCCAATGGTATCGAAGAAAAGCAATCCGAATTGAATGCTAAATACCAACCATTTTGCATAAGCCAAAGAACACAAAGTTTAAGACCATCGACTCACTTGAAATCCGAAGGTCAAATTGAATTATCACCCGAATACAAAGCTTCCTTTATACATCCATCTCATCGCGGCACAAACATAAAATCTGACTGCAAACACGATAGTGAAAAATCAGCATTCACTGTTTTACACGATCCTGTACCGGAGACTAATTGTAATTCTACCAGAACATTCAACAAGTATGTATCGATTTTCTCACCTCTTAATCGTTTACATTCCAATATGAATTAATTCCATGATGTACCTTTCTTGTTGCAGTTCTGCTGACAAAAAATTCCAAAAAGGCAAACGTCTTCCAAGTACGACGAAAAAATGCGACGAAATGAGTACCACCGAGACCTCCGATTCCGAAGTACTTCACGTGAGACCACCATTTCGTATGGAAGTTACCAATCCCGATGTTGCACAAAACCCATACGACAAGCTAAAATACGACGACCGACCTTTTGTCGTTTTAGATGAAAATAACAACGAAAATCAATGGATACGTAACAAACAAAAACATGATACCAGAAGATGGTCTCCATCGTGGACTAGAATGTAGATCTAAAATTAAACCATTTTTTTCTTTCAATATGTCACAAATGAGTGATCAAATTTATTTTCGAGTTCCGCTGATAATAATACAAATATTGTCGAATAAGTACATACAGGATATATTTATTTGAAGATGGTTTTAGGAATTGGAATGGTCGTCCGAATGTTTAATTATTCATAATCATTACTACGTTAAACTTCTATAATGATGCATAGTGTTGACCTTTATACTTGAAATAAATGTTGATTTTCAATTACATCATGTTTCATAACTTCGTAATGTATATCTCATAGGTATGATTAATCAATCAAGATAACGTGATTAGCATCTTCATAACTCATGGATGCTGGATCACATAGATCTCATGGATTATTTGAAAACCCTTCAATTTTACACTAAACAAGGAAAGTTCTCTTGATATGTGAAATATATTACAAGCAAAATAAAGAGCAAAATGTTGACTTACTTTGAAACGAGGGATGAAACGTTGCATTCCAATTTATTAATTCTGCGATCTAGAGTCCTTATGTAATTTACACAATCAATTTATAACCACGAAATGAACATGTTCAATGTTACACACATCAAGAGTAGCACATAGAAGGAATTAAAGTAAACGAGATTATTTCAACAAATCACTGTGTACAAATTGTCACGAAAATTTATCAACTATTGTAAAAAATTTGAAATTATTGTCAACAACAATTACGAACTACCGAGCTACCTACTAATCTTCCATTTTGAATTAACTAGCGCCATCTACATAGCGTTCAATAAAACAATGGTGTTGAAGAGCAAATAAGTTGTTACAAAATTAGACGACAGAGAGCAGCACTAGCGAAAATATTTTTTCAATGGAAAGAGAACCGAATGAAGAAAAAATTTATCATTACTATGTTATTACTTATTAGCTGTATTTTTTTCGCATTCACTCCGATTTTTGAATAGAACTTTTGCTATCTTGATGATGACTTCATAGACGAATGTTCTGTAGATATTTAGTGGTTCTATAAGATAAGCTCTGTTTTCAAACGTTCATCAATATTCAAAGAACTACAGAAATTATTAATTACAACCAAATTTCTGCAATATGAAATTTAATTTAAAGCGGTGAAACCAATACTGATGATACTTTTTATTAATAATTAATGTAATTAATTATACCGATGATGAATACTTATAAGTACTATGTATTGTATAATTTGAATAAAAAATAAAAATGTGAGTTGTATTGAAGTTGTATGTGTAACTAATTAATTTGAACATTTCGAAATGTTGAAAAAATTGAAAATTTTAGCGATTGTAATGGACGTTTCCATAACAACCAATGAAAAAAAAATCGGGTGCCAAAAACAGCATCTTAGAGCATTTCTTTTGGTGCGGTTTTTGATGCTGGTTCTTAGCCCACAATGAATTATTCAACTGAATTATTATAGTGATCACAATTAAAACATGGGGAAAAAATAAACAGTTTACCAATTTTTTCATAAACCGCTATGCTAAAAAAATGAAGTTTATTCATCAATAGAATAACTAGGTACATTAATCGAAAAATAAAGAATTACTGGTGACTCAGTTTGTTCAACTTTATTGAGATTTCTGTTTAGCGTACTTGGATAAAAAAAAAAAAAAAAGTTTAAATGCAGATACCTTGATCCTAGTTCCGAAGCACGCAGCCACCATTCAACCGTACAGCACGAAGAAAATCAGTATCTTGATGAACAGAATATAAAAATCAACTAAATTCGTTTAATTTATTGAATTTCATTCTATCAAAGACCCAAGACCTCCTTTAATATTTCTTGATTTTTTACAGAAATTTTCCTATCAAAGCGGGATTAACCTGATGTGAGGCAGAGGGCTACTGATGGTTTTAAAGCTTTCTTAATTTTTATACTATAACCTTCCCACATCACACCCCCCCCCCCTTTTTTTTCATCAACATATTCTGATTTCATATCGAGAATTTTTTTTTATTTTAATAAAATTTTTGCTGTTATCTTTTAATTTATTGTTAGGAAGTGATTCTTTTTATCATACGTGCGAAACTTGAAAACATTTGTTGTTCTCATTTTTCTTGAAAATTTTTCATTTTTCCCAACTTTCTGAAATTTTATTCTCAAAAGAAGTATCAAAAAAAAACTATCGAGAGGGTGAGAAACCATTTTTTCCAAATTTTGGTATATTTTTTAAAGTCTTTAATTGTTTAAAATACATTTGATATCAGAAATGCTAACAACCATATAATTTTTTATTCGCTATTTATTCAAATAAGTAACGTACTTCAATAATATTTCAAATATATTTTAATTCATCGAGATATAACATTGTCAAAAATCATAGATACATTGCGGACTAAAAGCGCCCTGAACAGCGCGACACGGAGCTACAGCCCCTCTAGCCCCTTTTCTAGTTACATTTTGAAGTTTTTTTTCATGATAATTTTGTTTGTTACTTAATTAGCCTTTTTTTTATACGCTTTTATTATTTCTTTCGCGATTGAATTGGTAAAATTTTTGCTTTAACACGGTTTTATACTATTTTGTTATTAACTATTTCTGCAACACAAATTTGAGAATCACCCATATCACATGGTAGAATATTGAACTGAACGATAAACGAACAATAGGCATTAGGTAATTTATTTTATGACCTAGCTTTTCTATTTCCCATAAACAAACGAAAGAGTGTCAAAGGCTTTTCTATTATTCTCTCTTTCAACTTCATTTCATTTTTGCTAGAGCATTGAAAAGTATCAAATACGCAGGTATCACAGTATTGCTACTAATCAAATAACATACTTTACTCGAAGGTTTCTTAAACATCCTTTGGGAGATATGTTCTCTCTACAAAGTTTTGCCTTTGGGTTCTCTTACAACATGATTGACGTCGGGGTTATTTTCACGCCAGAGAATTCAAGACGTTAGAAATACAAAACTTCAATCGATATATTTATTTTTAAATTTAATACAAATAATATTAAACCAACGTTGAAATATACAAAGCAATTTCTTAAAACTACGAGAACATATCGAGATTACACTTATGCTATGGTCATTTAATTTTGTAAGTGGACATACAACCATATACACAAATACGTATTTGACGAGTGAAAAAGGAATAATAAGTACGAGTTTAAATACCAACTCTTTAACGAGAACAGTCTACATAAAAATTCTTAAATCCGTATAAGTATCGTAAAGAACTACATAAATGACATTTCATCGGTGTAAAACGGCCTTAAAAGCATTTGGAAATTTTCTATTTTAAATTAAAATTGTTATAAATTTATATTATCCTACTTTGCTAACGAAATTCCAAGTATCCCCGTAAATTAAGCCTTTCATTGCATCCTATCGCCCGGCATCGTATAAAAAGCTTCCAACGAATTTGAATTTTCAATAAAACATTGGCAAAGTCATTGCATAAATATTTAACCCGCAGCTAACCGGATCACGATAAATTGAACATTTGAATTTGAAATGGAGATATTCAGCGGTACTTTTTTACCAGCTTTCATCATTCGAAAGAAATATTCGTGCGTTGAAATAATTACATGGAAATTCACGTACATCAGTGTAACTACTTATACTCCCAACTTCTCCTTATAACAATTCACTAACGAGATTATAAAAGTGAGAAGTGCACTAAAATTATGCTTCTTACTAGTGAAATGTTCAACGAGGAGTGTCACATAGAATGCTAATTCAATTACTGCACGTTTCATCCATTTTAAATAACTTGCTCATATGGAGTCGACGAGAATGAATATTGTATTTGAAAATTAAATGTGCTCGTTTCCTTAATAGTATCACCGAGTGAAGGCGTAGAATTACTGAAGTTACTACTACTAAAAATTGCGAAAGTTTCCGCGTTATATTTTATGTCATATTAGCCAAACAACTCGGAAACGTGAGTCAATTTGTAATATTTAAATAAGCACGTACATGAAATCGATTCGTCGTTTGAAATTCATCAAGAATTTTTAACACATATCGGGCATTTTACTTCCAAAATATTGATATGTCACGAATAGAAATTTTATGTATTAAAAAAACTCATTTACAAAAAAAAAGTATGCAAATGAATTCAATCATAATTTGAAAAAAAAAATCAGTACTCCAGGTAAGTATATCTAATATCGGATATATGGTCATACATATCGCAAATCTCTTCATTACTTTAGTTCTATGCAGCTAAACAATTCATTCGTTGATATGTTTTAAAAATTGATTTCTTCGCAACGCCTGAAGCGTGGCTCGCAAATAAGTAAATAATACGAATCAACATAATTTTTACATCTAACTTATGAAAACACTAAAAGCTAATTACATAACATATTGTCTTATACAAACAATGCGTTCTTTATTAAATTTATTCATGTGGAAATCTATTCAAGAAAGATGTTTTCTGGGGCTCGTAGAAAACTCTTTCTAAGATTTCTCAATCATTGAGCCTTTTTTGTGCAATAAATGAGAATGTAAGCGTACATAAGAAATTTACCAAAATAATACTCGTATAAATAATAAATAATCAAATAAAAAACATTATTTACAAATAATTTTATACGAATTGGAGTTATTCATAATGGTCGATTGATAACAATTATTTTTCTACGTACAACAAAATACCTATAATATTTCATTTTGTAAGGTATTTACGAAAAAGTAATAACACATATAATTTTTTTTTTTACATATAAATATTATTAAAAAAGTTGGTATTACTATGATAAATTCACGACTATATTCAATTCAACTACCTACGTATTTATGTTTAAAAAAAAATTTAATACTATAATAAGGATTGTTTGAATACACATATGTGTAGGTACCTATGAGAAAATTTTTTAATTAGTATTATTTTTCATTGTTAAAAATATCAAATTTATTCATACTGGTACCATTAGAAATATTATTTTACTAATCTGTTCATTAGATATTATATTCAGTGAAAGTAAAAATGCAATGAAACTGAAAGAAAGTCATTCATCTCTAAAAAATGAAGAGTCAAATAGAGTCAAACTCCATCTGCCAACCAAATACAAATAGATAATCAAGAGATAAGCATCCATTATGAATTTGCTAAAAAATATCATCAAGTAATTGCTATTTATTCCTCACCAAGATAAGAATAATAGGTATCTATAAAAATCATGAATTTATCATCCGATATATAATTTATCGACTGCTTAAATCATAATTATCATCGAAATTTCAAAATCGATTCAACGAACTCTATGTTCCGCTATTTACAGTGATTATTAAATCAATTTACGTTTACGTATACAATTCTTACATAAATGCTACATTTACTATAATTATTTTGGCGAAAAATTACCACTCTGCTGCGTGTATTATTTACTAATGTACTAGGGAAAAAAGAGAAGCTATTCATTAAAGTGTTTTATAATTATAGATATTCCCTGCGGCCTGTGTAATCGTTTCACTTCATTAAGAGCGTTTTAATTTTCGATATTTTCATTTCAACTCAACTTTTTTTTCGACTATCAGTTCAAAATAAATGGTTATGTTGAGGAATTATAGGATCACAAATTAAGTAGATAATACATTTAATTTTCACGAGTAAGGTCTTTAATTTTTTTTTTTTTTCATTTCCCATGATACATTGAATGACCTTTTACTCGAGTAAAATTTTCACCACACAGCATAAACGTGTTCCAATACCAAATATATTGATTTCAAAGAATGAAAAGAACTTACGCCCTGATCTAGGTAATTGATTTTTTTCAGTAAATAATTGAATGAATTAGAATACACAAGAACACTTCTCATTCAAAAACTTACTAATTCACTTTGAATTTATTACCTAGTATAGTAGACTGTTGCTGGCAAATACGAGTAGGTGAGTTAAATATACCATGGACGGGACTTGATTAGCTTTTAATGATGTACTCGCCGCAAACTGCCCTATGTAATTCTCTAGTCCTTTGTATTTGGTCGAAAATAACATCAAACGGAGTCGAAGTACCAATAAACAATCATTCAATTCGAAAATGGTAAAGGGTTCACCATTTGTCACTGTTTCAATTTCGTTCTTCTAGAACTATTGAAAATTTTCAGTTCCATGATTAAGAACATGATTTGAGATTTTTGTTCAATAAGAGTATTTTTATTATACTTTATAGCAACTTGATTCCACATTTTTATTCAGTTTTTATCGAATATTAGGTCAGGATGGGAGCATTTCATAAAGGTATAAATGAATAATCAAAATCATACTTAACATAGATAAGATAGGCACACAGAATAAGATTAAATTCAATATAAAATACTTTTTATATTACGGAAGTCATAATCATCGGGCTATTAAAATGAAAAAATAGCAACGTTGCTATATGAAAAAAATTAAATAATTAGTAAAAATACCACGTAGCAAAGTATCTCCGGTTAGTTCTATTTTAAAATCTACTTAATTAAATTGAATTGATAACCCGAAATTCTAATATTTAAAACTCAACAAAATTTCAGCTCTCACTAGCTCTGATTAAATTTCAAAACTAAATTTCGCCTCCGCATCCACAGAAATTAAAACAGAACCATTCATGAAGCAGAATATAAAAAAATTATTATCAAAATAACTAATAAATATCTGGTCTTTAAAACGAGACATATAAAGCCTATCACACCGATAATTATTAAAAAAAAAAATTAAGAAATGATGCAGTCATCGACTTCACCGGTATCTCTAACTTGTTGTTTGGCTTTCCGGCTACATCTTCGGATTAAACTTCGACTTCTGGGTTTTGGACGTAAAGTCGTCTCTGATCCCGAAGAACACGGTTCGTGCGAAGAATCGTCGTTATTTACCGAAAGAGTGGTAGAGCTGGCGCAAGTTTTGCTACTTTTACTCGTAGCGCTGACGTAAGCACTCGATCTACGTTTCAGCGACGATTCGTCGTTCGTATTCAACAAAATGCGCGATAGTATCACAAATTGTTTGAAGATTTCTTTGATGTTGTAGTTATCCTTGGCTGAACATTCGATCAACTTTGCCCTATAAATATCGCATTATTTTCGGTTACAAAAGTGAAAATTCCATTTCCATATTGCCTCGACGTTACCGCGTAGTAATTTCGAGCAGGTATACAAAGCTAACCTATAGGCTATTTAACTTGGCGATGGTTAAATAGGCAATACCTCCTTTCGTTCTTCCTTGAAACGGGAACGCGATTTAGACGAGCAAATTTCTCGCAAGTTTTTTAATAAGTGTAAGGAGACGTAAAACAAATCTTTTATAGATTGAAACTTAATACAAAGGGTATCATTGTTAGGAACTAGCGAGCTTTCAGCGAAATGAATTAAAACCTTTCATTCAGAAATATGCTGATGGAAAATCCAGATTAAACGATTACGCTTTTCGTCGTTTTATTGTATATACTCGCGTTCGTTCGATATAACAACGTTTTCATAACTGTTTACCAAGAACGAGTAATTTATTATTTATTGAAAATTATTTACAAAACCCTAATCCACTCAGCGTTCGATTTTTCAACGTTTTACGAACACGTTTCACCTACCTTTCGAGTTATTCGATTAACGCTATTTCTCACTAGCCTCGTGTTAAGGCGTTTTATGTATACTATTTCTGTGACAACATGAACTTCAAGTATCGAACTTGCGCATACTAAACGGTTCGTTCATCGTTAAAAAAAATATGTCTTTCCATAAAATAATATTTAAAAATTCACCACATAAATTAAATTAATAGAATGAGTGCAAAAAAAAATAGTTAAAAAAATGCTCTACCGCCATACTTATTAAATGAACTGTGCCTTGAAAAAAACCTAGCAATGCTCATAACAAAAAGGCATTTCTCTGGCTACATTTTCAACTTTTGGAAGTCTCAACAAACAAAATGAATAAGCAGAATGTTGTTGATTATTAATTCAACTAAGTTATATTTTAGAAATATTTCAACGGCTGGTTCGAAAAGAGAATCAAGTGTACTGAATGTTTGATATTCATTTAATTCCAGTCTTCAATTTTTTTTTTGTGTTTACTTGGGATATTTATGATTGGAATTTCGTTGATGAATGAATACATTTAGTTAAGCCAGTACAATCTCGAATTGATTTTTTCTTACCTTAGTTACACAACTGATAATGAGATCTACGCAGCACGGAAATTGCATAAGGCTTTTTAACATGAGATGAAGATAGTACCAAAATTGAAAAAATTCATTAAATGGACAAATACTTCGCAGAAAAAGATTAAATGTTATCAACGTTACAAGATTAACTAAAAACACTTCCTTTCACTTAATGAAAATTGAAATAATTTTTCAATCACTCTAGACCATCGAATGTTATCAATTTCCTATTCCAAATAACATATACTAAAGGTACATAAATATATGGGTACCACCGCACCTTTACCCCTTGTTTCAACCAATGGTCTCGGAAAGCTGTGTCGGAACCCTGAAAGGATAATTTATTACACAACAACGTGTGTATTCACTGTACCTTAATTTAGGCAAATCACAATAAAGCCATTCGGACACATCTTCTATGTGCACTTGACGTTGTTCGGCGGCTAAATCCACTTTATTTCCGGCCACCACAATCGGAATATTTTGATAATCGGATCTCTGTTGCCGAATCTCTTCGAAACAACGTTTCAACGTGTTAAACGATTCCAACGATAACGTCGAGTACACCAACAGGAAAGCGTGAGCGGTGGCTATACTTAAACGTCGCATAGCCGGAAACTGAAAATCGCCGCATGTGTCGAATATGTCAACCTGTAATGTTATTTAGACCGTGTCGTTAGAATATTGCCGTATTATTATGCTATGGTTATTTGTCTGTCCATTGATTTATTTATGTGGTAAATCTATTATTTCACCGAGTTCACTTCGATACTACAAGCAAGTCGTAATTTTCGGTTAACCGGGAATCATTGAAATTCGCCTGCCATCTATCCAAATGCTTGAAAAGGAAACCTGAGTATTTGATAGCCTAATTTGCGGTTACGATAGGATTTGCAAATTTTTATGATGAATTTATAAGAAATCTCGTATAGCAGTCAGTAAATGGATAAAGGCCGAAATGCGGATAGAACAGGAAACAAATGCTGCCAAGCTGAAATTTTGTACACAGCATATAAACACCATTTTTAGCATACCGTAAAAGTTCTTCAAAATCCTCAAGGTATGTCGTCTTAAATTACGGATCAGGGGGAAAATATCAGTTTTTCGCTCATAACACAGTAATGGAACACATAAACATTCCAAAAGTCTTCATCAAAAAGAAAGTTCGTAAAATTTTCTACAAAAAACATTTTAATAATTTCTACGGGTGAACTGATACTTCTTTCCTCTGATCCAGAATTTAGGTCTACACAATGCGGAGATTCTGGAAGACTTCTCAACGTATGATAAGGATGATGTTTGAATACTCTATGCCAAATTTCAACTTGGCAACAACATTTCCATTTTAAAAGCTTTTTATAGCTTAGACTAATATATTATAGTCGCTTATTAATTCGTGTCACAGCAACGTAACCATTAATTTGTGGTGTATATTTTATTTCAGGATTTTAAATTTTTCACATCCTTTTTCTAAATCGGGCATACTATATGACTACAACTCATTGAGAATGTAACTCGATATATTCCTCTCTATCGAAAAGGTTATGAACTATCGTAAAGATTACTAGTATCTCGAATCGGAAGTAATTTTTCGTTAAATTTCTTCAAACGTTATCCTCTATTATACATCGAATTAATAATTCACCAATCAGTATTTACTCGTACCGAACGAAGAATGATTGCATGAAAAAACCTCCCCACACATGGTGAGTCAACGAACACAATTATCTCGTTAGAAAAAAAGCGATTCGAGTAATTCAACCATGGGTGAGTAATTCACCACACCAACGTATACTAAGATAAGATACTAAAGGAAATACTTTTTTTAGATACTTTTTCCACCCAATGGCTACTTTTCATTTCGATAATTCGTCCCATCATCGATGAATCCTTACACAATTTTTTCAACTTTAATATTTCAAACCCATGACACCATGCGAAATTCTATTCCAGATTTCACGAAGTACATTCAAGAAGGTATACTGTACGTGAAAATGAAAAGATTTTAATTTCTCTTCAACTTCTTCTTCTAGACACCTCATTATGCCTAAGCTCACGATATTTATAATTCTACTAACCCGGATTTATATATTATTCCTTTACTCATTCAAAATATCTTTCATTTCAGATGACCCCGCAAACTGAATTCTTTGAAGAAATGAAAACCTAAATATTTTCTCATCGTATTCTGCATGGAATTTTCCACGTTAAAATGCAATAATTTTGATCTTCTGGCACAAAAGCAGCTTCTCGTGTACCAATCTATACCAAATTAGCCAATAGAATGTCACACAAATGGAATAGAAAATTGGTAAATAGTTTGTAATTTCGGATTTTTCTTCTTACATATTCACTTGTTTTAACGTGACTGGGTTTATATTGCAATGCAAATGGCATTTTTTCAAAATTTATTTCAAGCGTTAGATTCTGGAGGGCATTACAAACATATGTAGATAATATATTTAAACTATAATTCCTATAAATATTTAAGTACATAGTTTTATTTATTTAGTATTTAAATAATGACTCATTTTATGCTATAACACGTTCTTTCACCCATTACCCATCTCTTCTCTTCCTCATAATGAATAAAGTGATTACATAGATATAATTATAAAAAACGAAATTTTAACTATATTTACTTGTAAGGAAAATTCTTTAAATTGTTCTGATTCAATTTTTGGATGATCTTTTGATTTTTAATATTTAGATGGAGATTGAAATCAAAGTTACTGAAAGAAATACTGTAATTTCTAAATATTTTACAAATTACAATGTGATGTCCGAAGATTAGAAAAAATGATGAAAAACTCTCAAAAGTAAAGAGCAAACACCAACGCGCCAAAGCGCGCTACACCTTGAAACAAGCAAAGAAAAAATCTTGGCAAGAATATGTCCAGTCTATTAACCTATCGACTACATCATCTACAGTCTGGAAAAAGATAAGATCTCTAGAAAGGAAATCATTTTCTACTATTCCCACTAGCATACTCATAAAGGACAACATTATCACCGACTTATTCGCTATCGCTGAGGCGTTTGCTGAACACTTCTCACTATAGTCAAATCATTCGAACCTCTCACTACATGCGCTTCAAAGCGAATCTGAATGCGAGTCAACCTCTCTCATCAACGACTCCTTCGACAACGAACCCTATAACTCCCTGTTCACAGCTAAGGAACACCCTGTTTATCATCGCAATCAACGAAATCATAAACGAAGTACGGCCACCCTGTAAATGCTCTCTTTTTGCTGATGATCTAACTATATTCATCGCATGTAAAAACATCACTCTCGGACAAGAAATACTACAACAAACATAAATAAATTATTCACTTGGGCTTGTAGCGCAGAAAAATGAACGCCGTAGACGAAGTTTATCACTCTTTATTAAATTAAATGTGACACAAAAAAAACCGACGATTTACTTTTACGTTATTTTACATTTTAACATATTGACATGGCTGCCGCGCTCCCCCCCATGAGGGCAAGAGCCGAAGGAAAAAGTATCACCAACACATCATTTTATATTGTCAAACGTCGAAATATTATATCGTTATTAACGCGACGGTCATCAGTATACTCAAACTCTAGAACCTAACTCTCAAGGAATAGCAGCCAACGAACGGCACGATGCTGGGAAAATCCATACCTCGGCCGAACGTCTTCTCTCCGATAAGATCATACATGCTACAGGCTAATCATAGTGGTCTTCAATTTTCAACATCTAAGACTACAGCTATGGATTTTTGCAAGAAACGTGGTTGCCCTCGCAGCATACAAGTCAACATTCAAAACTCACCAATTCCTTCGTCAGACTAAGTGAAATATCTCGGTCTTGTCCTCGATAACAAATTAAGTTGGAAACCACATATCAATTGCTTTAAAGATAATTGCACTAAAAAACTTAATATCATTAAAAAACTCTCCCACACATCATACGGAGGAAAACGCTTCACCCTTCTTAGATTATATAAGTCTCTCATCAAATCGAAAATGGATTACGGATCTGCCGGATATGGCAGCGCTAATAAAATTCTTCTCATGACCTTAAATTCTATTCACCACGCAGCGATAAGACTCTCTATTGGAGCACATAGAACATCACCAGTTGTCAGCATCTTATGTGAGGCTGGAGAGCTACCTCTCAGCATCTATCGAAATTGGACCATATTGGAAACATTTCTTCGTATTCAGTCCAACAAGTCATCACCAGCACATTATTCGACTAACAATCCAACCAACCGCAACTTCCTTACTCAAATCCAACCCATCTTAGAATCACTATCTCTCTCACTGCCACCTCTCCATCAACTCTCCTCTCCTGTCATTCCACCCTGGTCTGATCTAGAACTTCAAATCAACACCAGCTTTCTTGAACTCCTCCCATCATCATACTTGAAGCTTTCCCAAGAATGTTAAAACAATATCCAAATCACAGAGTTCTATTCAAAGATGGCTCTAAATCATCATGTCATACAGGCTACAGCATTGCCTCTTTAGAAAATATCGTACTCAGATATAGCTTACCTCCTTATTTCTCTATTCTATCGGCCGTACTCTACGCTATTAAACTTGCCATTGACAACATTGCTTTGGAAAATATTCCCGTCTCTTATCTCGTTTGCACTGACTCCTTGAGCGCTATCTTATCTTTACAACAATTTCACCTTATAAACCAACACCCTATTGCAAAACTCATAATCTATACTCTCGTAACAAATAATATTCGCGTCGTTTTCTCATGGGTCCCAGCTCATGTTGGCATTAAAGGTAACGAACTGGCAGACATCGCGGCCAAAGAGGGCTCCATCCTTTACCCTATGGCAAATCTAAAAATCCCACCTTGCGATCTTAAACCGTTTCTTCGCGTCAAATTTCGCGACTTATGGCAAAAACAATGGACAGACGTACCGAATTCGAATAAGCTCCGCCAAATCCGGTCCTCCATTCAACCGTGGACCTCATCTCTACGAAAAAATCGAAAAGAAAACATGATACTCACCCGACTCCGCCTAGGCCATACTACACTCACACACAGCCATCTAATCAAAAAAGAACCAACTCCTGTCTGCTCCACCTGTAATACCCCTCCCTCTGTAGAACACCTCCTCATTCACTGCGGCACATATCAGGCGTATCGTCACTTAATTAACCATCCTACTGAACTGTCCCAAATACTATGCGACAACCTTATAAAACCCGACTCCCTTCTCCTATTTCTGAAACAAACTAACCTCCTAAACCGTATTTAATCCACCATAATTACCGTGCCTATGGCCTAGGCGGCAGTACACGCCACGTAAAACTTAAGAAGTAAGTAAGTAACAGGTCAACTTGCATTTTTAATCCTTAAAATTTTATCATCTCTAATCCATCTGGCTGGGATTGGTTCAAGTTTTTATAAGCGTACGCACATACCAACGTTCGCTTATAAATTCAGGCATAATCATTCAGTGATTCCAAATTTCATACCATTTTCTCCATCTAAAGGAAGTGCACTGTTATTGATAAACAAAATCAAGGTTATTGAAAAAAGAATTCTGATTTCTAACTTCATAACTGTGATTTTGTGCCTATCTAAGCTGCGCACTTTCCTTTTGGATGGTGGATAATTGTACTGGAATATGATGATGGGTATACTTATGTTCATGTTCATTTATATATTTCTTATTGTACGTTTCGTTCAATTCTCGTTTTCTCGTTTATTACGCTGTTAAATGGCATTCCAAATCAATGTTATTGAGATTATTTCTATTCTCAATTATCAACTTATTTTTCAATAAATATTCTCAGTTATATTTCCTCAGCTTCGGAAAAATAATCAAATGTTTTCGAAATTACGTTGATTGCAGTTCATTAAAATTTTATTCAATTCCGTATGACAGTTTCAAATGAAAATTAAACTCATGATGATAAGATAGATAGACCAATTTTCAGTTGGGTATAGGTACCTAAATTGGTATATTAGTCTATCTACCACTTCATTCATTTCGGGTCACAAAATAAACTCGGAAATTTAAAAGCATTGATCTTCAAGAAATATCCAAACGAATTCATTTTTTACTTACTTCTTACTTCTTAGTTTAACGTGCCATGTTTTTAAACTTGTGAGGGAATCATTAGACGTTACCAAAACAGATTAAATTTCTATTTCCATCTTAGTACGTACTTTAACCCGAAATCGTGAAATGTGAATATGATGAACCAGTTATCGCATGCAATTTTTTTTTTTTTGGTAATCTACCATGTACTACAAATGCACTGTATTTTTTTTAATAATCGTATAAATTTTATACGTGGCTCAGCATTAACAGTTACGGGAATTTATGTCAAAATTTAAGGTCTTTTGATTTTTTTCAAAAATTTAACAATTGCTTAGAGAAAATTTCAATATTTTAGATGAGAAATAGTATCTCTATAGAGATTATTTCACTCCATCTATATAAAGTATGTAGATTTTCTTATGGCATCTCGATAATGTATGTACTTTTGAGAAGTGGTACGTTAACATAATATACTGTATCTTTTTGGTAATGATAGGTAGATGTTTTAGTAATATTTATGATTGATACAGAAAAATACTCGGGTTATGAAATAATGAAAAAACTTCGGAAACTTATATAATTAATAATTTCGTGGGAAATTACTTCAAATTAATTATTAAAAAAATAAAATACGAATTTCAAGGATTACATAATTTTTATTGAAAAAAATTTCAAAAATATAATTTATTTTAAAGCAGTTTGCAACACTGCTTATATTACACTCCTATCGATTTGTTTTCTACTAACGACAACAAAAAAAGTTGCTCAAAAAATCATAAAACAAATGAGTACCTACATGTAGGTAATAGGTATGCTAAGAATCTCACAGCGAAATAAACATTTTTCTATATTCATGTACAGTATACACATTATGTATGCCAAATGCCATAGCGGCAGTAATCAAATTAACGAATGTTATATCTCGCATGGTTTTGAATATTAACGAACGAATCGATTCTTTTGCCCGAAGACAGAATTCGCAATCAATTCTTCTTTTTTAAGATTAATTCTTATTAAAGAAGATTTTGATTTTGAATCGAAAGAGTAGTGCGTCAATGTAACAGAGGAAATGAATCTAAATCGTTTGAACAAATTGAAACATCAATTCTCTTAATAATATAGGCTCGGCTACCTTATCTACTATACGTAATATTTCCAGTAATTTAAAATCAAAATTCAACGATAGGAAATTAATTTCTAACCAATAAATTTTCAATTTAAATTTGATACGATAATGTCTCCACGAAGATGGTATAAATGATAATATTTTGATTATATTCTAAAAGCAATAATTTTCGTCATTTAGATAACTACTCTGAAAGAAATATTCTGATAGTAATTCGTTGCTACATTTATAGAAACGTTGGGATATGTGAAATAATTTTTTGGGGATATTCTAACTATTGTAAAAATGAGTATTAAAAATTCAGGAACTATTCTCAATACGAAAACAGTTCCTGCATTAATTCTTGACTTTTCATTAATCATGTATTACTAAAAATGTTGGAATCATCGCCAAACACGTTAACATATCACATTTTTCCAATAAGTATAGCATCGACTGTGAGAATATTTCTTTCAGTACGACAATATGACCTTCGAGGCCTCAGCTGCAATGAATCGTAAATTTCAGCAATTGAAAGAACGTAACTTAAATTTTTCTTTGGAAGATTCTACAAATTTAATTCTTAATAATGAACATATCAGCTACGATGAAAAAATAGATGAATTTTTCTTTCCCATGAATTTAAAATTTACGCGGCTTTCCAATACAGTAATTAACTAATTATTTTTCAACTGAATGCCTAATAACTCAATAAGTTAAATATCATAAGAGTGCAATTCTAGCTGTTGCCGTTTGTTCATCTCCTTGATATTTCGCTGAGCTTCTGTTTTCTCAGCAAGATCACCCAATTATTGGATAATATGTAGATCATTGTATACTCGCATTTTTAACAGAATTAATATTTGCATTCTCTAAAATGCTGCACTCGTACATAGAATTTGACCATAAAATTCTGTTTGAAGGTATAAGAAATTATTACTTTAATAAAGATTTTACAACAAACTTCAATTTTTTTGGCAAACCAAGAACACAATATTTTGTTCAAATATGAAATCAGAATTATAATACTAGAATTGTTTCTATATCTGCAATTTTGATTTCAAATTTCAAGTAAGATAATGCGCCCAAAATTTGGTGAAAAAGAATCGAAAGCAAAAGGACAAAAGAATTTTCGAGTTAAATCATTAAGAACAAAGAAAGCAAAAAAAAAATAATAAAAACTTTTTGTATGCAGTTGAAATTCGATTGAATTTTCACTCAAATTAAATGATGATGTTTTCATTAAAATTTGAAATCGAAGTTAGATACCTATACGATATTACTAGTGCAATTATTTTCTTTTATACTATGTGCCTTTGTGATTTCAAATCAAAAGTAAAGATCTGTACAGAGTTGGACGTGTTCATTATTCTTAATTTCGACTAATAGTACAGAATTTTGACAAGATACTATTTATGTTAAATTTATATCGATATTCGTTCAAAAATTATGCGATAATTAGGTACACAGCATTCTATACGCTTATGTTAGATAAACCACATGAACCCATTACTCTCCTAATAAGAAAAATAGTCAAAACATGAAATTACATATTATTGACCGCCCAAAATGGAATCATTTGGAGAAATTTTATCGAAACAGACTTCGTCGTTTGGACACGCAGAAAACCCGACCTGCTTTCTGTCATCCGATAACTCGACCAAATTCGAAAGCTCGAACAACTTTAATTGATTTCTTCAAAAGAAACACCCTTTCATTTAACACAGTTATTTTCGTTGGTATTGGTAGAGAAATCAGAGCTTTGCCTGGATCAAATTGCTTCATATATGAGATAAACAACATGTTGGATGAAAACTAACGTACATTCGAATCACTGCGCCTGGTAATAATTAAATGTAAGATAACGAATCAACTTCTTTTGTTTCGTATGAGCCCAATAACGCAGATATACTCACTTGAAGTAGATAGGTAAGGTATCAAATCTATTGATTGGAAAATTTTATAATTACTTTTTTATTCAGCAATCATTTTTTGCAGTGAAAAAAAAACAATTGTGAAATTAATTAAAAATATAATTTCTTTTTTCAATTAAATATTTAACAAGTTGAATTAAAAACATGAATTTTATTTTTTCCATAATTATGTATACCTATGTGTAATATATATTTTTACGTATACAATTATTTGAAATTTTTAATCGGCATAATTTTTGAGAACTCCTTCGAATTACCAACGATGAAAAGCATAACATAGGCTATGGATAAGTACATTTTTTGAGGGCATTTATAGTGTATATGTATAACAAAAGAGATAATTTTTTTTTTTTGGTTGAAAAGTGAGAAGGGCAACGTAAAATTAGTAGGTGAATAATTTTCAAGAATATGTACATTGTACATGTAAAGAAATTTAGTCCTCAAAATTAATAAAAACAATTATCAAAAAATTTGAAAATTTCAGAAAAATTTAATTATGAAGAATTCGAAATTTTTTGTGGTTCCAAAATTACATCCTGCCTTCTAAAAATTGGTAAAATTTTTGCTTCCAATTTTCTTTCACCAAAAGTTCGCAATATTTTTTTTTTCAAACATAAAATTTTGTGTGAAAAAAAAATTAATCATAAATGGTGAATTTATAGGTCATGGTAAGCTTAACTCGTGGCCATTAGGACTTGAGAGATAGAATATTCCTAATTTTTTAGCTGACAGGGTTTTTCAAATTATAAATTATTTCGTGATCTTACATCACGAGAGGCTAAACCTTCCAGGAATAAGGGAGAGGCAATTTTTTGTAAACGTTGCGCTTGTTGGTAAAAGTCGATTAAATTAAGTCCAAATTGTAAAAAGTAAGAATATGGGTATACTTCATAGGTACTTCATATTTCAAAAGTGCGCGTAAAACTAGAATCGATTTAATTGAATCCACATCGACTTAATTTAATCGACTTTTACCAACTAGCGCAACGTTTACAAAAAATTGCCGCCTCTTCTTCCTGGAAGGTTTAGCCTCTAGTTGAAAACACAAAATCATATCATTTTGAAGCAATGTAGAAATACTTTGGAAGCACTAAGGAGGTAAACATTAGGCATAATTATTATATTTTCTATGTTCTAAAGACTTCAAATCAAATGAATTACGTATTTATTTTAAATTTTTGAAAATATACAAAATTTAGGTCTTTTTCAGACTAAATAAATAGATAAATAAAAACTTCAAGATCTCTAAATTCAAACAATTAACAGCTTAGCATTTTTGCAATCTTTAGACAACAATATGCAACTTTTAAAAGTAAACAATTTTAAACGGCGAGTTTTCCAATCATTTCAAGAACCGGATTTTTCTCACGTTTTTGAAAGCCATATGGGTATAATTTTTCACTCATCACCTTAATTTCTGGGAGAAAAACTAGCCATGCAACAGTATAATGATCATAATCTCTATTCAGGAAAGTTTGATATCAACGATTTAACAAAGTGAAGAACCTTTTCTGTCAGATCGCACAGGTAAATATTATTCAGTATCTATCAAAGCTTGAAAAAACTACCAAGTGACTATCAACGAGTATTTATCCACTTACCTTAATCGTGGTAACTCCCAAATCGAATTCTTTGCTAAATAAATCTTCGATTGTAGTCCTGTATTTATCATTGTACGTATTAAAAAGAAACCGTTTGATTATGGAACTCTTTCCCACTGCCGAATCGCCCAGCAGGACGATTCGAATGCGTTCTTGATCGCTCATAATATCCAGTTTTTGAAATTTTAAACTAAATGAGACGCAAAAGAAACTCGTATCATTTTAAATCAGTCTATAATGGAATCTGCAACATAACCATCACAACATGGTTAAAATACTTTTTTATACACAACACAGATATACGATGTAATAAACCCTTGACCTAAAACCCCAGTATGATTTGTCAAAATTAAATAAAGGTTATAGGAGAGCTACCACAAAAGTGTATTCGTCGTAAGCGAAAATATCTTCGTTGCTTCTACCACACAAAGACAACCACGTTGATAATTGATAAATAAAATTATAATCCTCTCGAGATTTTTCGTCAGATAGTTTACTTCCATTGCAGACGCAAGAGGAAGAAAAAAAAACACCCTCGACTTTATCACCGGCTTCTTACATTTGTTGCTAAGCGCTCTTTGAGTCGAAATTTAATACATCTCATTCGTGGCGCATTTGATACAACAATTTTTATATTTAAACGAGCGTAAATTATTTGCGTTGTTTTTTCATCGTAAAATAATATTTTCGTTCTTGTCTGACAAACCGTAATGAAATTTTGAATATTTTTTCATCCCTTTTTACATTAGAGTCCGTCATATTAAAATGATTATTAAATGAACGCAAGTATCTACGTGTTATTATTTCAACCGAAATATCGGTATATTTTAAACTAGAAATTTTATTCGCCCGTATTCCCAGTTCCCACATCGACGAAAACCATTAAGTTGCAAAAAGCTTGTGGTTGTTTAATTCAGCCACCTATTACGTCACCCGTTACCTACGAACCTAGCCATTTTACCTAATGTTAGTTGGATCTGGTTTTGACGATGAAAAATGTACCCTTTTCTTTGCGCCTGATTATGCTTTTGTGTAACAATTTCCATTTTAGTATATCGTTCCAACACCTCAACCACGGTACGGATTTAATTTCGTTTTTTCGTATTCAATATTGTTAGCAGGCATGGCGCGAATTCATCAGCAGCCAAGTGAAAAAATTTCGCTGGTTATTCATTTAAAAACCGAAATTAATTTTTTCCACTTTTCTTTAAACAAAACCTCATCGCGTGTTGTCATTATGGCAAAAACCCACGACGTACCGGTTGAATTTATATTTCACATAAACGATGAATTGTTTTCGCGTTTTCACCAGAAAATTACATCTTTGAAACTCAAGAGTTTAAGTAAATAGGTATACATAAACGACCTATATGTTATTTTTGTTTATCATTTTTAGTCTTCCTTCGTCTAAACGAAAGTTTCCTATTTACTTACTGGTTGGATTTTTTTCGTCAAATAATTTCGAAATTGTTGCAACTAAAATGTTTTATTTATATCTCCCTTAAGCTTGTTTTTTCGAACATACATAAAATGCTACACGTCTTTTTTGTTTTTTTTTTTTTTTGAATCATGCGTAAAAATGGAGAAAAGTAAAAATTAAAGAAAATCACAAAGATATTAGGTAAAAAAAATATTTTCTTAAATTACGTAAGTATATTCCAGGCTACCTCAATATCAACATAATTTAAGCAACAAATAAAAGTTCAAAATGCTAACCTACTCTAAAAAATTCATCGACCACGCCCAATGAAAAATTAAGCCGAAATTAACAGCGTATGATAATTTCCTGAGTTAAATTTTAACATGAGCAATTTCTCATTACAAATTGTCTAATTAATAGTAAACACGCCGCCAAAGTTGCAAATCATGTTGGTCGAACGAAACACAGTGGTAAGGATCGCTTTGCAACGATGCGTATCACGGAAAACATCCTTGAGATAGACCAGTGTGCTCGGGATGTTATATTGTTCGCGTACCTACAAACTATGTAGTACCAAGTACCTACCATTATTGCAAATAACTGACGGCTATGACGGAGCAGGATTCATTATGAGTGACCTCAAAATCGTACGATTTCATCATTTAGCACATCTACTTCCCTCTCCAAAAATTTTCAAAGCTGAGAATTCTAAAATTTTTTGGAAAAATACTCCAGTTTTGAATGGTTTGAAAACGTCGATTAGAAATTTATGAAGGAGTGACGAATTATTAATTTGCACAGTTACACCGATCAATGGCGTAGCGTAAGTAACTTTTAGAAAATGCCGCCCCCTCCCCAAAAAAAAATATCTATTTATATCTACATTTTAATTGTCATAACTAATTAACACTATTAAGTATGACAAACAGAAAAACAAATTATAACATTGCTAGACCCTTCATGACTACAGGCCACACCCAATACCAAATCTGAAAACCCCTGCGCTAAACCTTCCAAAACTACTTAGAAATTGAATTGGGAACAAACGTAGTATTTCTTGCCATGAAATTATCATACGAACACATACTTCTCCAATTATAACTATTTGAGGATCCTCAAATTATCTTCAAATCTTGATGATCCGCCATTTTGGATCCATTTTCACTCAAAAAGAAGAGGTCATATTCTGGTCACTAACAAGTTCTACACATTAAGTTTGACCTTTTTAGGCCGATTTGGTGATGAGATATGGATGATTCATGAAATTTTCTGTAGTAATTTTCCCTCCAAAAGCCGTTTTTTGCTCGAACTCCCATCCAAATTCATTTGGGAAGCTAAAATCAGAATAAGTTAGCCACTTGGGCTCATTTTATCATGTGACATAGGATTATAAAATTTTCGAACTCTCTGTTCTACCCCCACCATATTTCAAGTTAAATAACCCCTCCCTCTCTCCTTCCAACATCATGTATGGAGGTGAATTGGAGATGTAGTATACATCTTACCCCCAATAATTATATCAGTTCATATTAATTACATTTTTACCAACTTGAGGCTCTTCAAGCTTTACTCAAATTTTGATCATCCGCCATTTTGGATTCATTTTGATCCAAATTGAAGTGGTGATATTCTGGTCACCAACTAAGCTCACACACAAAGTTTGACTTTTCTAAGTTGAGATATGGAAGATTCGAGTAATTTCATGACTCAAAACTTCCTCAAAAAGCCGTTTTTTGCTCCAACTCCCCTCAAAATACACTCGCGAAGCTGAAATTTGGATATCTTGGTGTCTGTGACTCACTTTTTCATATGAGATCAAAACCAAAAATTTTGAGCTATTTGCCTTTTCTCCAGCCTCCCTTAAAATTTGAGTCATTCGCCATTTTGAATTTTTTCCAAAAAATAAAAAAGTAGTTACGTTAGATTTCTAAGAAGAGTCTTCCACCAAGTTTTAAGCGAATTTCATGAATACCCGCTGCCGCTAATCGTGGGGGAAAAATTTATGTATATATACCAAAAAGTTAAACATTTGCCAGATGATTACAAATGGTTTGAAAACCTCTACCTCCCCTTTCCAAATCAGGTAAGCTGTAATAGCTGTCGTTTTTTAGTTAAAAACTCAGCTGAAAACAATTAATTAAAATAACAATAATACAACATGCTGGAGTCGATTAGACTTCTGCGCGAACGCTCATTCGTCCGTAATCTTATTATTTCTCTCTTTATAACGCTTTCAAGTTGATACTACGGATATTTGTCATTCAACGGAGGAAGGAAGATCGGCAATTAAATTACATATGTGACCTCTCAAGCGCCAAGGTACCACAAGTCGGGATTTTTGAAATCGAGTTCTCCACGTTTTTGAGAAGTGGAGACTATCCTAGTTCAAATGAGACCAGAATGAGCCAGCTACCTCTAAAATTCATGATTTTATAAGCCTTTAAGTTTTGAGTATTCAAAAAGTAAGTTTTGAGAAAAACGAGGTTAAAGTTAAAAGAACAAAAATCGCTATGTTTTTATGTTTTAATTTTCTTTTATTCGGCAAAAATACCAAAAATGATTACAATTAAGTTGAAATAAACATCTTCGAATTCAAATATAATTAAGATATTTTCTTTAACATTACAAATATAAAAATATTGTAAGGACTAAAAAAAGTTACAAAAATAGTGAGAAATTTTTTTTTCATATTTTTCATTAAAAAAATCATCAAAATTCAATATTTCCACCACTTTCCGATCGAATTTCGATTTGTGACTTCATCATGGTATAGTAGACATGTCAAACCACCAGAATCCGCTGAAATCAGGTTTTTCAATTTTTCGTTCAAAATTCACATTTATCTCCATAACTGGAAAAGTTGTTTTCAGACTTGTGGCCCCTTTGCGCTTGAGAGGTCACATATGGTTAGCTAGTTAAGATATTTGATTTGTGGGAGTAAGAGAATTGTAATCGTAAATTGTAGCAAAGGATAACAAAAATCATCGTGAAATTTTGCCGCCCCCAGAATCTGCCGCTGGGGGACATGAGCCCCTGGTACGTTCCCCCCTACGTTACGCCACTGACACCGATTATGAGCTGATTATATAAGTTATTTTTAAATCTGTATGAGCTTAAAATTAAATTGTACAGGGAATATATTCAAGATAGTGGAAATAAATGGAATGAAGAAAAGACGATACTATAACTTTGTAGACTCTAAGGAATATTAAACAGAAATTGGAGAGATGAACCGACAGTCTTTGATAAAACAGTTTGAGGCTCAGTTGGGAACACCTATACTCAAAGATAGGAACTGTATAGAGCTTCAATGCATAATTTAATTTAATGACGATTACAACGAGCTGATACCCTTTGCCTCTTACCTACGCAGAGAAAACAATCTTAAATATTTCCCCTCCCTCTTCCCATCAGCTGAATTCTGTGCTCCTTAAAAAAAAAAGCATAAAAGAAGTTCGAGCAAGAGTTATTTGATTATACGAGTATTCCTTCAACTGATTCCTTATCATTTGCAGTGATCCTTTTTCAGTTCTCCAAAACAAGATGTCTTTTCAAAAACGTGAATAGTTTAAAACGCAATTTCACCGGTACAAATTGCGAAATAGAGTCTCGGTAAAAATATCAAACTCAAATACGACAAGCTTTCACGAATTTGTCGCTTGACAGTTGACAAATCCGTTTGAAATTTCGCGGGAAGAAAACAACTCCTGGGATAATGAAATCTCGTATTAAAAGCTCCATAAACAGCTATTTCGAGCCCGAAATTACAAACAGAAGCAGGTTGGGAAAAACAAGTACCTATTTTTAATCTAACGAAACGCCATCATATGCTACTTGATGGAAATATTTACGCCGTTTTAAACGCGCAATCTCCACATAGGCCCGCGATAAGGAGTGAATTCGCTATAGGTAACTCGGGGTCGCCAAATTAATGACATCTTTGAAACTCGCAATGAAATTTTTATTACTTATTAAAACCGTTCGTCGAATCCGTACAAGATTATTTTTAATACAATTCCGACGGATACCCGTCGAATTAAAGTCTTTTAAACTCTCCCACCTAATAAAATGCCGTAGAACGGACTTGTCTAATTGAAATCGTTCCGGTATCTGTAGGCTTTGAGGCATGCAATTCGAGGCTAGTGTTCGGTCTTGACCATGTACCGGATAGGAAGTATTTTTCATTTTCGTTGCACTACAGGTACCTCGTGCAATGAGTTTCATATGTCGCGTAATGATCGAACGCGTGTTCATTATGATACGTCTGACGACGGAAATTACTGTTATACCATTGAAATCAAACTTCAAAAAATCATTCGACTTCATAACACGACAAGTTTAGATTTCATATGTGAAGGGCATACTGGGTGTTCCAAAAATATGTTCTATTCGTGGAAACTCTTTGGAACTCCAATTCAATCGTTCTTCAGCAATAATCAAGACCATGATTCCCTTTTTGCATAGGAAAAAATTTGAAAAATCAAAATTTAAAGACTGTTTTTTTCACCTCACTGGCATGAATTTTCCCATCGAACCTTTCGCTGGACGGATGGTCATTTCACGAACTCGCGTTACACGCGGTATTTAAAATGACGTAGTTCGAGCGTTTGTTTACTAATTACACGGACGCTGATATTCATAATAATTATAACGATAAACGAAGTTGTAAAAATTACGCTGACCATAGTGTTCAGCAGTTCGTTAAATTTTCACGCAGTATTCCATACGTCTGAAAAATGAAATCACTATGTTGTCTTATCATCATTTTGAGTTCATGTGATTCGAGTGAACCACGAGGTAATTGCTTGTATTTTTATTTCAATCATCGTTCGTAAATTTAGTCAACTTAAGATATCGTCCCACCTTTTCGTAAGTAGATACTCGTATTTGATACTTATTATACCTATATGCTGCGACACCATACTTCGAGAATTTATTACTTATTTTTTTTTTAAATCATTTTTTCAACATGTTTCAGCAGCTAAAATGATTCTAAAATTATACCGGGTATATTTGAAACTATGAATGAACTCATTTACCATTCAAGTGATCATAGTATATATAAGCTCCAAGATGTTCTTTAAATGTTTATCATACAAGAGAGCTTTAGAAAATGTGAATTTCGCTTATCTACTTTAATATACGAGTATTTTTACATCATGAGCACGTATTAAAATAACTGAAAACCATATTTTTCCAGGGTTTCTTACACAATAACTATTTAAAGTACATCATAGGGCTTAGATACCTCTGTCGTTTGGATGGTTTTTACATAAATAATTCAGAAATTCATAAACTTTAAAGCAAATGTATTTCATCATTTTCTTCATAATTTTTATTTTGATATTTTAAAATTTTCTAGTTTTTAATAATTTCCATTATTCTCATATGTTTTTTAATTTTTTTTTTTAATTCTTAAACTTTAGCATAAGTGAAGATAAAATATACTGAATAATTTTTTTTTTGATATTTTACATAAATAAATCTTGAAATTTGTAATAATTTGCTTCATAGGTCTAACTTCTAATTATGATAATAACAGATGATAAATGTATATTTAATCGTGAAAATTTGAGTTAATTTTGCAAAACATTGCAACTTACCTATAAATAAATCAAAAATTCTAAAATCAATGCAAAAGGTCGACTAAATTTTGTTTTTGAATATCACGATACATCGCCAATTTTCAGTGGCGGTGGAAGGTGAAATAGCATGGGTAATTTCTACCCCCTCCCCCGAAAAAATTAGGGGAGAAGAGGAAACGAATATTTTTCACCAACCAAATTCTGTCGAATTGCAATTTTATAGCGAAAAATGCTGAAATGTTTAACATATATAACATACAATACATACACGATTGCATACACGTGTGCCTGCCAAAAACCAATTTTCAACCCCACTTAAACCTCGGATTTTTTATCTAGTCAATATTTAAAAAATCGTAAGCAAGACCTTTTCAATAAAATAAATATTTCTTAAAAAAAAAAAAAAAAAAAAAAACTTTAATAAAAATTGATTAAAAAAGAGTCAACACCTGTGATATTTTTCTCATAAATATAAACGAGAATTATATTGGAGTTACTCACAAATTATAATTCCAGAAAAATGGTTCAACTTTTATCAGTTCAAATTTCAAGAAATTTTGTCGGATAGTAATTAAGAACATGAGCGGAAAATATACTATTACTTTAGCAGTTTAAATTTTGCGTTCCATAAGAATTACATACAGAATCTGCAAAATTTGGTTATAATAAATGAAGGAACAGTATATCGATGCTTTTCTTCAAAAACCACGTAAGTGCGACTTAGGTAAAATTCACTTTTAAGTGGTTTCTTATGTAAAAAAAATCGAGGAATTCGATTTTGAAAACCTCGTAAGTCCAAATCATCAACTAGCGCCTCTATCCGTAAAAAAAGAAACCTCGTAAGTCTGTCATCAAAAGAAAATACTCGTACCTTTCCTGAAAAATTTATATATTTTGGACTTACGTAAGTGGTTTCTTATGTAAAAAAAATCGAGGAATTCGATTTTGAAAACCTTGTAAAGTCCAAATCATCAACTAACGCTTCTATCCGTAAAAAAAGAAACCTCGTAAGTCTGTCACCCAAAATAAAATACTCGTTCCTGAAAAATTTATATATTTGGACTTACGTGGTTTTTGAAGAAAAGCATCGATATGTATAATATATCCTCAGGGACTTGGCGAGGACATTTTTCAAAGGGGCAGGGAAGAAAAACAAAAAACTGGCAACCATAATATCATGCAATTTTATCAATTATCGTTTTTTTTTTTGCTCTAGGAAGTAAATCTAGATTCGTTGGTTTCTAAGTGATTAACATCGCATCGCTTTTTGCATGATTTCTTGAATTTTTCAAGAGTTACCCAACCTCCCCTCCTTCTCTCTCCAATCAAAACATATAAAATAAAATGAAGTTGTTACAAACTTCAAACAAATTTAATTCAAATATTTTTCAACTTTTAGAAAATACAGCGTATAATACCCTACTGAAATTTCCTTTTTGACTCAGCAATAACCCACAAAGTTTTTGGCAGAGAAATTTGCATGTTTTATTTTTCACTTCATTTTTTTTTTATATAATACTAAAGGAGATAGATTTTTTTTTAATATTTTAATTTTAAATTACTTACATAAAATTACTCAATTTTTAATACTAAAGTTGTTATTAAAAAAGAAATAAAAAATAATATAACAGATTTTATATTATTAAACAAGTTTACATGACTAAAATTAATAAAATCAAAAATTATTAAAGAAAAAAATTTTATATTATACGGGAAGAAAAATCAAAAATTGCTTTTACATAGATTATAAATATCACTACAAAAAAAAAAAATATTAGAATCATATACTCATATATCAAGCAACTATTTCACGAGAAATTTTTCAATAACAACGATGAGCCGCAACATAAAATTTTTAAAATTAAATTCGGGCGATAAAAAATATGTTTTAATACTTTGATCTGGAATATTTTATGTGTGCATTTAACAGTCTAAAAATCAAGAATGAAGAATCCCACATTGCTAACCCTTCAAGGCCAATACATGCAATTTTAACAAAAAGCAAAACGTAGTTACGTACAGAACTAACCTAAGTATTTACTGACGCATCACCGCGAAAACAATTTGCTTAATGCTCCAATCAACATTACCCTTACCCTGTCGGTACTGAATCGTTCAGGTCTCCGAATAAAATAGCATTTCACACGTATAACTTTTACCTAACTGCTATTACGTATAATGGATTTCATTTCAAGTTGAAGTTAATTCTATTTTAAATTTTCCAAGTCGAATATCGACAGGTTTCCTCTAGCTTCGAGTTCTACACGACGAAAACGACAAAATGGGAACTTTTTTCGATCGAGCTTTTTCCCTATAATCTCATTAAACTTAACGTCATCGGCGTAACCATCTTGAAAACAATTTTACTCGACTAATTTACCAACCGAGTAACCATATTTCACCCGATTCGCGTACACCATCGACAAACCTAACCAATAACTCAAAGCGAAATGTTTCCTATTGTTTAGTTGCGGCGGCGAATAAAAGCGAATAAATCGGATGAAGTAACCGCAAACTTCTATATACAGTCGCCGAAATGTTTTTAAACTCCCAAAAGGTATCTGGCCGCGAAACATTTTCAACATTGGCCCAGCATTTTGACGCACGACAATGACACGATGCGGTTGCGTTATTCCGCTACGATGGTTATACGCATTATGCTACGACAACAGATCGAAACATTCTGTTGACTGTTTACGAGTGTCGGCGATTTAAAATTTTTTTTTCTCTATTTATTTATTTATTTTTATTTATTTATTTATTTATTTATTTCTCTTTACCTGTAGTACACTCCAAGGAGCATTTACAAAGTCATATGTTACAAAAACATATTAAATAATTATCAATACATGGCCCATACATATAAAATATTTTAAATTACTACATTGTGAGATATTGTTGCACCGTGTAAAACGCACTAGCAATTGACAATTCCCTGAGTTTTCTTTTAAAAATGTTATTGGAATGAATTTTTTTAATATTCTGTGGGAGGGAATTAAAAATTTTTGCGGACATAGTATCTATATTGGTATGATGAAATTTTGTTCTATATTGGGTAAGCTGTAAATCGTTGCCATGCCTAGTCACAAAAATATGTTCCAATTTAGGTACCTACTTCACATTCTTATAGGCAATATTTTATAATCATGTTTTTATTAGTTTTATGATATGTACTGATTTTGTTTGAGCTAACTTTTAGCTGAGTTGGTGAAAAATCAGGCTATTACAGCATATCTGATTTTACAAGGGAGGGCTTATTTTTTTTCGATTAGCTTTTGTGAAAATGTTGAACTAGGAATTCTGTTTTTGAACAAAATAAGTGATAACACTGGTTTCACCGCTAAAAAACATGCAATTGTTTTGATGAAAAATATTGAAAAAGTAATTTCATGTCAAAATAGATATTATTTATCAAGTCCAAAAAGCCAAAAAAATGTACCAACTTCTCCATTTACCAATTGACAGAAATTTTGCATTCAACTATTCAGTTCGAGAATCGACTCGGTAAATAAATCTTTTTGAATCAAGTGCATATGTATGTACTGGAACAATACAAATTCATCTTTCCTATTTCTCATACACTTCCTCGCAGTGATGAAAAAAAGAAACGAGTTCAATGTACTTGTCGATAAACCCACTAAAAAAATCTCAATTTACAATCTTATTTTCATTTCATCTTTCTTATAAATGAACATTACTTCATTAATTTCTCAAATATAAAATTAAAAAACCACTTTAAAAAAATCAGTAGGCAAATTCGTAACCTTTTTATCATTTTCGTACAATTTCATTCTATCAGGAAACCAGATTCGTAATATTTTAAGTAATATCGTTTTATTTTCCCAACCCTTGTAAGTCTTTTGAAGAGTATTTCAATTAAGACAACCGCAGTATATTTTACTTATTCAAATTTCTCGAAGCGAGATACAACCCTTCTTCACCCGTTCGAGAAAATATTTCAGCAAATTTTTCCAATACTCTAGCTCGTAGCTTTTCAATAATGCGGTTAATAATCCCGTTCATGTTGTGTACGTTTTTTTCTCGAGATGTTATCTCGTTATCTCAAGAGAGTAATGCAATATCTACATTTAACTCTACATTCTTTCCAAGTTTTGCATTAAATTAGGAAAGCTGGGGAAAATATGGAGGAGCGGGTATTCTACACTTTAGCTACAGTTTCAGAAAGTAGATAATTCCTACGAACTGTAGTTAAGAAGTGAAACTGTAGCATGTTAAGGCTTAAGTATCATATTGGTTCAACGACTCGAGAAAAATTATTATAAAAAAATATTCGTTGACCGCAATCACTCGAGAAAATAAAATTAAAATATTTTCATCGCTTTTTTTACGTGCTGTGTACTGCCACTTGGGTCAGAGGTATCGGAAAGGACGGAGATTAGGTTTTAAAAAATACGTTAGTTGCTGTTAGGAATGACAGGAGGTTTTGAAACATTTGATCATTATTTGAAATTGAATTTTAAATAAGGACTACCGTTCACAAAACATGCTTTAAATTTCTATAATTCAAGTGAGGGTAAGAAAAATTAAAAATAGTTGGGAATGAAAAATAAGTTCATAATTGAAATTAAGGTCCATGAATATCTAATTCGCAATAGGTTATACCTTATATTAAGCATTAAGTCTTTGAGGAAATTTGGGGATGCTTCTAAGCTCACCATAAAACCCACAAGGGAAATTAGGAACCAATATACGTAATTTAAATGTCATTAAATATAATTTTAGAATAACATGAACTGGAAGGTATTTATAGATAGAAAACACAGGCTGGAGCCTTGGCAACAATATTTTAGAATTGGCTGATTGTTTTGAAGTATTATCAAAAAAATGATGAAAAAAAAAATAGAAATTACATTTTTTCAACAATTTTTTTTTGCATCTTTTTTCTTGATTGATGAGTTTTCAATTTTTTAAATGTTTCTCATTTTTTAAACGATGCAGAGAAACAATGATATCCAAACTATGTTTATTTTATATATATATTTTTTGGAATGCAATACCTGTTTGTAAGTTTTACATACATATGTCAGTAAAAACAAAAACACAATTTTTTCCTCAATCGTCTCCAAAAAATTTAAATAAAATTTTTCGATTTTTTTGATGACTTCTAGAAATTATTCATTTTTTTACTTCTTTTATTAACGTGTTATGCACCCTATAGAACATTTTAATAAATTTTTCAAAATATTTTTTCTCTCATTCTTTGTTATGGAAAAAAAAATCTAAAAATCAAGTAGACAGATTTTCGAATAATTTTTAAACGAATAAATCATACTGCACTTGCATGTACTTATAAAGGTATGCGTACAACCTACACTCCACAAGTCAAAGAAATATCTGTGAATTTTTTTTACATTCGACACTGAACTACCTACAAAATGAAACAAAAATATAAGTTCTAATTTATCACCAATTAAATCGAAGTTTATTAGTTTGACTTCAACAGTATGTAGGTGTTTTTGAGGAGCGAGGAATAAGTGGGTGACTTGATCAGCAATAATAAAACATTTTTCATTTTTCACCAATTTGTAAACATGTCCGAATGAAAATTTTTTGGCTTCCTCCCACCCTACCATTCATCATTGAAATGCAATCATAAAATGATTATCACTGTCTTATGCCCTTCCAATTCATTGTATGAGGAAAAACATCCCCGAAAGAGGCCAAAGTTGAAAATCAATAAAATCTATGTATTCGGCGCGAAATTTTAAGCCATTTTGATACCTCACACGTGTATTTTTTGAACAATAATTTGAATGGGTTGGTTTCATACCTGTACTTCTTCACTTTTTTTCGAAATCCACTCAATGGTTTCTTACTCTAGGACACCCAACTCATCCAATGCCATAACTAGACCCACCAAGAAGTTCACCATCGCAGTGTAAACGACACTTAAAGTTGAGATTGCAATCATTTGCGGACTTCTCCACAAGAATGAGTCCACAGATAACTCCAACTTTTGCATTAAAATTATTCAGCTACAAGTGATGGCTTGATTTTCTGTTTCCCAGCAGCCAAGATGAAACTACTATGGCATCTCATGGGAATTTCAGTTGTGATGCAGTTCAGATGTTTTGACTTAATTTCTCGAAATGAGAATCCAGCTCCTCCATCAACACCTCATGGAGCAACTCTTATTAGTCCTATCACTAACTTCCATGCACTTCACACAACAAACTGGATGGGATATTATGCTAATTTCACCTTCAATCACATGAGTTGGAGTCATAGGTGGACTTCTCCATCAAACATTCTTCCCTAACACGTGAAACTGCTATTCAATTTTTACACTCATCCAAGGCTCTCTACAGAAATATAATGATATTACTTTTCATCACACTCATAACCAGGCAAATCGTTTTTTTCACTTCCTGTAAAATTTTCAGAAGTGGAGGAGCCTACAGGTATGGAACGAACTCACTCAGTTTATGATGGTGTCTCGACCATGAAAGGGTGAGGAGTCTATATTCGGTTGCTTAGCTGAAGTTGATTTTTAAGGAGGATTTTTGTATTTCTATCTGCGAGTCTGGTATCGTTGGAGACTATATCTTTAACTCAACTTTTTAGATGGCTTTGAAAAGAATAGATGGAAGTTGAAGCCATTTACAAAGCAACTAAATCCCTCTAACAATTTAGTATCTCGAGTGAAAAAAACATGAAGTATATTAAAGCGAAATTTTTTAATAAAAATTTAATTCATTTTAAAAACACTTTCATAGCACAAAAAGTAGAAACTACATCAGAGCAACCCGTTCCCATTTCAAATGTAATATCAAAGTAACCGGAAATAATCTTAAGACACGCTCAAACAAAAGCACCTAATCGAATAAGTTTTTCATGCCGAATAAAAGCAAAAAAAAAGGAAAAAAATTTCGTGCCAGAAAAAACTTCTGAATAGGTTTATTTTAATTAAATTCCGCCTTTGGTTTAGAATTACAAGTTGAAAACTTGCGAATAAAGATACAAATATTCGAATTTCGAAATACCTCCGTTCTTTTCGTCGTCTACGTCGTAACCGATGTAGGAAATGAGAAAAGTGTTGAGTTGGATGTAAAATGATTATGAAATTATTACCGAAGCTAACATTTGATAAAGTTTTTGAAACAGAATTACACTTCGTCTCGATGTAACGCTAAACGCATTTAAAACTTCCGACCGAATTCTACTCTAACGCGATGCAGCGTCGAGAGTTGGAAAAAATATAAACAGCCTAAGGCGTTACGAAAAACGTCTCCGTTTCTCGACGAGGTAAAACGATAGCGAAGATTAATAGCGTAAAGCTCGTTGCGAATTCCCCACGACTGTACGACGTTACCGCGTATATTCGATATATTCGCAGTACTTCTGAACACCTAATAATACTTAATTCTGCGACCTGAAAAATACCATCGCTTCCTTTAACCGAACATCGTCATCTTTGTTTTTCAAAATACTCGCAATGAAAAAGTTAAAAATCACATTAAGCTAAGGTATCGTTGCAGAGAAACTAGATAGTACAGATAATTTCGTCATCAACTGTAATTATATACCGTGCACGGGATTCAAAATCGAGATATTTTATCGACGACCAAAGCACATATATACGTATTTCTCATCCAGCGTCGATATTAGAGCACGGTCCATTGATTAAAAGCGAGAATAATCGAACAGTATACCATAACCTATACCCGAAGCTTGTCCGTTATGATACGACTTAAATTCAACGACGCGAATAAGAACTTTACATAGATGGGGAAAAAAGCATACCGTTTCGAAAATTCCCTTAGTAGATGTACACAGCTTCGTTGGCATGTTATAAACACGTACCCGCACATCGGACGACAAGGGGCAGGACGCATCTCCAAAGCACAAGAATTTTGCCCACACGTTGAGTAATCGGATTCAGTGATAAACGGCGCGATGAATTTAAAACGACGCTTTTACTCGATACGACATTAATCACAGTATGAAGCGCTCTTTTATCCGTGATATCAAAGAAACTCCGCTTAGCTATTTAATCAACTGAGAGACACTTTAAAACATTCTATAGGCTTCGCTACTTTAATACGGATCGCAGGCGAAAAAAACAGAAGGATAGTATTAACCCGCGATATACCTAAATAAAATTATTTCAATCGCTGCTCGTCCCCTGTCTTTGTGTTTGACACGTATCGAATTCGATCATTATTTTCGCGCCACACCGGCCAGATTATTTTGTAAGGTCGACATTTTGCTTGGAAAATATATCCTTTCACTTATTTTCCTACTCTTCTTCTTCTTTTTTTTTTCCTTTAATGTGAATGTTATACATTTATACACGGAAAGCGACGAATACTGAAAAATTGACATTTGAATGCTTAATTGAATTGGATTTGGTTTTGAAACGTACCGATGTTTAAATGTTAGGTACCTATACTCCAATTTTACAAAGATAGGAAAATAATATCATACCCCCAATTAGCCTGATAAAGTAGGATTTATAGCTTTAAAATATAACGAGTTGAACGAGAAGTCAAAAATTTCAGCGAGATTATCATTCTATATAACGGAGTAAGTTGCAGATATTAGCACATCAAAATTAAAATTTGTCGGGTGGATCTAGAGTTTCTGAAGGGGACGCATATGCTGAGTCGTATATAGAATCGTTCATATATCTTCGGTAAATGGTGTAAGTTTGGGAGTGTTGACTGTAAGTCTTAAGAAAAACTAATACAAAATTCAGCTCTAGTAATGCTGCATGGCTGCTTACGCTTCATGCTTCAATTTGTATATTAACTGATTTTATTTTATGCGACTCGAACTTTAAAAATGTAATTGAAACGTTCTGAGAATGAAAAAATTCAAAAAACAATGAATAAAGAAGAATGTAAGCAGCTATACCGCATCACCGGAGCTGAATTTTTATTCACTAAATGCTCAGATTAGTAGAAGATGTTGTTAACATCTTCACGCTCACAGGCTACACGCAGTATCGAGTCTGAAAACTTTCACTTATCCTTTTCCTGATCACATAAGAAATTTAATTCAAGATATGTAATACTATTTCTTAAATTTTAATGAACCGCCATTTTGAATCAATTTTGACCAAAATCGCAACGTTTCAACTTTCCAAGTACATTCCATGAGAGAAAAAGAAAGAGTCACGAAATTTTATACTATGATATACCCTTCAAAAAACGTTTTTTCCTTAAATCCCTTTAATTTGAATATGTCATTAATTTAGACTCATTTTGTCTCATAAAACCATCGTCAAAATCTTTCAATTTTTCGTTTATTCCATTACATTTTCAGGACAATAATTCTTCCTCTCACACTCTAACATGACCTGTGAAGGTAAATTTGAGATGGAATATACTTCTTATCAATAATAATCATGAGATTGTATCATATACGAGCTATTTGAGGCTCTTTATCCTCCTTAAATTTTCACGACTTGTTATTTTGGATACTTTCCGAACCAAATTGAAGGGACCATAATGCGCCCCTAACTAATTCTAAGAACAAAATTTATTTTTTCTATGTAGATTTGGCGAATACATAATTACATATGCATAGAAGATTTATTAATTAAATTTTATGACTCAAAATTTCCTCAAAAAGTAGTTTTTTACTTTTTCTATCCATACAAATTCATTTAAGAAGCTGAAATTTGAAAATGTAGGTATTTTCAACTTGCTATTATATATGAAATCGTGAACAAAAAAATTTTAAACTATTTTCCCCTCCCCCACTTCTTTTCAAAATTTGAATGATCCATCATTTTGAGTCAAATCAAAAATAAAAAAAATTAATTAATAAAAAAATAATTATAGGATATATCAAAAAGTTAGATATTTGCTATATGATTACAAAAGCTCTGAAAGGCAAATATTTGGAAGTCCCACTCTTTCCCGACCATTCCTTCCCAAACTAAGTAGGATGTAATTATAATGAAACTCAGCTAAATTTTTTTTAACGTTAAAAAAAAAAAGAAATGATAAACTTAGTATAAGCCACAATAAAAAAAAATCGACAGTTAAAAATTTTAAAATTATTTTAACATTTTCATCATTAAGAAATCATTATAAAAAAATATATTACTATAATAAAGAAAAGAAATATCTATTTCTTAAAAAAAAAAAACTTTATCCTATCAATTTCAAAATATTTTTATTATTCTTGTAAATTGGGAGAACTGCTAAAAACTCTGACAAAGGTGTGCTCTAGTAGCTAATATTTTAATAAAAAAATTCAACCAGCTGAAAATTAAAATTGTTCAAGTTTTGATATTTATTAAAGAAGAAATATAATGTTTGAGAGCGAAAAAAATTATGAAATTTTATAGCTTACAGAATGCTCTAAATTTAGCAATTGTAGGCATACTTATTTTTCTCAACTTCAAGTAGAAATCATCCTCGCCAATAACCGCGTAAAACTTACCAACGTAATAAAATTTCTACAGTCTGTTTCACAATATTCCGCAGTTTAACACAGGACTGTACATGGATGGCGCCAATTGAAAAAAAATTTAAAAACTGATGAGTAATCATTTTCTCCACCTTTAAGAGATAAAACTATATTTTTAGAAGTAAAAAAAATTTGATGATATCATCAAGCACTTTGTTTTTAAAAAATGAAAGAAAGTCATGAATGGTCCATAAAATGACATAATAATCTGCTCTCCGCATCTCAAAAATCATCTTTTTAATGTACTTTTGGAAAAAAAAAAAATTTAATATAAAAATATACTTAGAGAAAAGCCCTGTCAAAATACGCAAATTCCCTTAACCTCTCCAGAAGTATTTCAAGTTGGGAGCCGCGAAACGAATCGCTAAGATTCACTTCACAAATTCAAAATTCTTCAAGAGGTATGAGAAACTCGGTATTTTAATAGATTAACGCCTTGAAAGCAATTTTTATGTAAAAAATTGAGAAGTCCACGTAAAAGTAAATTTCTGCATCACAGAAAGCAGATTATAAAGGAAACGTCGATGCGTCGATGTATTTTACTTTTACTGAATTTTACAATTAAGAGAGGAATACTTATACTTTAAGAACTCCTAAAAAGTAAAAATTAGGCATACTTTGTCTATTGAGTCGTGAAGAACTAAAATCAAGCAAATACTGCACATTCAGCTTCAGCTAATAAATTATTTACTAATCATTTTTAGAAACACGAAGAAAATGAAATAAAGATATTTTACATTTCAGATCTTCAAATTAAGAAAACTGATGAATAAAGTTTTCGAAATTTTGGTCAACAAAAAGTAACCTGCACCCCAAAAAAATCCAAGCCCCGAAATTTTTTTAAATGTAAAATTTTCAAAAAATTTGAATTTATTTCAGATGTTTTATCAAGTTCAAAGACTAAATTTCTTTGATGTCTTCTTGTGGCTATTTTGCAACTATCACTTAACACTCCCTTTCTCATTTACTTTACGAACAAATCCGAAAGTCGGCCCACGCAACGTACACATATTGCTCTCACATAAAACCTCGTACCCTAGAAAAAGAAAATCCAACAAGCCAACATTTACAGAGCACGAGGTACGTTAACGAGGACTCATCAGCCGTCCACTATTTTCCGAATTGAACCACGGTTGAGTGAAAAAAAAAAACCTAAAAGTAACACTCACTTCTTTCACCATTTTGGGTACTAACGTGAACGTTACGTATCCTATAATTAGCCTATCTACGTCTACATCATGAAAAATTCATACGCTACAGGAGAACTTTGGTTAGGCTTTTTAACCACTTTTTCGAGCTTCCGTCCAAATTCTTTTTCCCAACCGAAGTAAAAAAATAAAGCGCCACGATTAAACATTACGCTCGACATTAAAGGTAACAATTTCGTTGCTAATATTCGCTGGTTCCTCCGCGTAATTTCACTAATACGCTTGCTCTCGTGTAACATGCCGATAATACGTGCTTCGCAGTTGAATGATAGTTGATATTCGAAGAATGCTATTTGTAAATGAATGCATTGAATATTAAATGAAGGTGTTGATGGTATGCTTTGGCAAAATAGTTCGGTAGCGGCGTGTTTTCATTAATTATTACAACCCTTTAATTACCTTATTAATGATTAATTTTCAAATTAACTATGGTTGTAATATCTGTAATTAGTACATTCAAATTATGATTTCGTTGGATCAACATTACACCGCTTTATTTGGCACTATTACACTTTCTTTGAAGACTATACATTGTATAAGCCAATTTGCTCAGTACATTAATCATATTTCATCGTTTGTTTTTTCAGTTAATGCCGAGGCAAATTCAACAACAACAGAAATAGATCCTAAATTAATCAGAGTATGGTTATACACCAGGTACACCGCATGGTAAAGAAATACTCCATTTCTTTCAATTTTTACAAAATTATTAATTATTGTGATTTACCGACAGCCTCAATACATCAACGCCAGATTTGGACTTGGCTGTCAACGAGACAGATTCGCTGACAAACGAAACCTACAATCCATCCAATGCATTGCTCGTCATCATACATGGCTTTCAAGGAACCGCCAACGAAACCACATTGCTACGCATTAAAGATGGTAAAATCATTCGTACTTCATGGAGCTATCGCACGTGTACGCGCTACTAAACGTGGCTAAGTCGATTAAACATAGGATTATTGCAAATTCCACGGCCGTACTCGATGATTAAAAATAAAATATACAACGATAAAGTAAACTCATCGCAAACTTTAAATCCGCCCTCTCCCTGTACCCCGACCCATCGGATTTTCTAACTTTTGAACCATCATTTGAAAACTTTTCTTTTAAAACGATTTTTTTATCTTTGTAAGTTGAAATTAGTCTCTAATTTGCCGCCACGTCGTTTCTTTATTGTGTGAAAATGAACATCGGCTTACCGATCAACTTTCGTCGATATAACTTCACTACAGGATTGCAACGAGGCCTGAAAATTACTCAGTGCTTTAAGTAAATTGAACATTGTAGCGAGGAACTTGCGTACCATTAGCTTTTCAACAGATTCCATAGCAAATGCGAATCGTCTGATAAATTTACAACTTAACTACATTAAAGGGAATTTTCAAAAATTATCGCACTCCCAGAACTTCAACAGTCGTTTAATACAGGCCCATAAAAAATTCCTTCAAGATTTCGATTCGGTTTCTATCAAAATTTATGACGTTCGAGGTCCAAAGAGACGTTTTACTCCTCTTACTTTTTCCCTTTCAAACGAATGTTTGAAATCTCGAGAGAACAGAGCGTAAATGATACTGATTCGCGATTTCCTTCGTATCGTAACGCATCCGTAGTCGCGTCTGTTTTGATGTAATATGCTGTTTTATTACTACGAAAAATTTCATCGCGTTTTTCACCATTTTCGTATTTTATTTACCAGTGTAATATAATTATTCGTGAAACGAAAAATAAAGAGCGTTTTTTTTTCGACATCGCATCCTCTGTTTCGAATAACGTATTTTTGTTGCTTTGATGTGTTACGCAATAATGCGAATACACTTGTGAAAATATTTTTTTACAAGTTACGATGAAACGTAACGTGAAAAAAATCACCCTTTCAAGTCGTAGATTTAAAACGTTTTTAAAGGTTTTCGAAGAGCGATACAAGCTCGTAAAATAGTTTACCGACGGCGTGATGCGATGATCAATTTCTTCCCTCTTAGAAAGGTCGCCGCCAAGTTTGTAATTATTATCGCTCATGGCCATCCAAGCAAATTTCTTTCACAAAGAATACCGCGAAAAAGGATACAAATTGGGCAAAGAAAAAACTCCGAAAATATATTAACGTTCGCTCGTTTGCGAAAAAAATCCACAGCCGAAAAGCAGCTAGGAAATTGAAATTTTTTATTTGTCCTAAATAAAATGCCTAAATACGTTTACACGAGAGCAGTAATTTTTAACGAAATATTTAATCCCTATGAAAACAGTAAAAGATGGAGAATTGAAATTTCGTAAGAATTTATTCGTATGTTTGCGAGCATTCTTTTGCTTTGCTTGCTGTTTATCGATTATCTATATCTTATATTATACAGGGTGACTCCGCCTTCAATTTTGATAAAAAAAAAAGCGAAAATCTACACGAATGCATCATAATTATGTGGATCAAAGAGTGTTTTACTTATATTTTGTGAAGAGTGAATGTTTGAATTTTGACATTTTTGCGTTACTTTGCCATTAAATCAGCGGTGAAAAAGTGCCTATGTAGAGAGAGGGAGTAAAGTATAACAATTTTATTTACCATCGAAGAATTCAATTATGTTTTCAAAAAAATCATTTTGAAATTTGGAACCTGAATTCGAGTTCTAATCACCGCGTAGATGGTTCTTCATCAAATTTGAACCCTATTCCCTAAAAAGTGGGAAGGAAGAACAAAATTTCAATTTAAGGGCTTTCGGGATTTCATTTAGAAACCAGAGGAACTCAGCTTTATTTCATGAGGTTAAAAAAAAGTCGAAAATAGTTTTACAAGTTGCATTCTACCTCGGCCATATTTAAAATCAAAATTTTGTAAAACTAAGAAAATACTGAGTGCTCAAATTTGTTTGGATTGATGGAATAAATACGAAGAAGAATCGAAAATTTCATACATAATGAAAGAGATGAATAGGATTGAGAAAGCTCTTACGGCCAGTGCGATGAGCTTTGTGGTAAATAACGCTTTTGTCTGCTACTCAGGAAGTCGATGATCCATAATCTATTAATTCAGAGTTGATTAGGGTAAATGATACATATTTAAAAGAGAAGAGTGATCAGAGCCAAAGCATAAGAATGATAGATTTTTGAAAATGTCTAGTTTATTTGATTATTTTTTCTTGTGATTTGTAACACAACTTTTCTAAAAAAGTGAAAGAAGACCAAAATATTACTAGCTGTCAGAGAACTAGTGGTATACCTAATACCAAAAAATTTTTGCGGTCCTTTTTTTATTGATTTTCAAAGAGTTTGAAATTTTTTACTTATTTACTACGAAATTTAGATAAGTAATTAAGTATCTCACATAATTCTAAAAATTACTGATCAACGATGAATATATGATCAAGACGATTTCTAGCCTATCGGACTCGAGAGACGCATTTCGCCCAATTCTCAAGGCATTCTATTTAGCATTGAAATTGAATGAAATGTCTAATTTATATCACTTACGAGAAAGATATGGGATACTTTAAATTCCTGAAATTTCCCATTCTTCAGTAAATTAAGATTAGCACGTGCCTCTGGCCTAAGCGGCAGTACACGGCACATAAATAAATAAATAAATAAAAAAAAAAAAAAAAAAAAAGACATCTTCGAGCTGAATTCTTTTCAAATGATCAACCTCTCACTCAGCTTAGTATATAATTTGCAAACAACATTATTGAATTACTAGTGCAAATAAGCTTTTATCATTCTATAAATAGTATATTTCACAACTAGAGAGGTAAAAGTGATTCTTGACGAGTGTGAGGTTTGTCACCCGAGCAAAGCGAAGGTAATGAGTCACACGAATATAGAATCAATTTTTCTCCCGAGGTGTGAACGAAATTTTTCCTAAATGCGGGACGCGATTAGCGAGCGGGAGGTAAAGTAGCGCTTTCCTCTCGCAAGTATGAAAAATATATTTTTCGGTGTGCCTCTAGTCGCAACAGTGGTACATGGTGCATAAATAAATAAAAAAATAAGACATCAAAAATTGAAAACCAAGAAAATGATGACTAACAGTTGTTTTCACTATTTGACAACCAATTATGACTTCTGCTCACCAAAAAATTTCAAAATTCACATTTTTTGAATTATTTTCAACATAAATCGAAGGGTTCACAATTTGCCCTCGTGAAGGGTGAATTTTTTCAAATGCTTTACTGGGATTATTTTAAAATTAATTAATTTATTAATGATAGAATAAAAAAAATAATAACCTAAATTAATTAATCTCGGGAAGATTTCTATACAATATATTGTTTTTTTCAGGATATTTACAAAAAAAAGGATGGAATGTAATCCTCGTAGACTGGGCTCCATTATCGATTGTAGATCAATACTCATTGGCAGTCAATAACGCCAACCATGTGGCGGAAAATTTGGCCAACTTTTTAAACACCATGAGAATGAAAGATTTCGTTGATTTCAACAAAACGCATCTCCTCGGTTTCAGTATAGGCTCCCACATAGCTGGCATGATTGGTAAACAAGTAGACGGTAAAATCGCCAGAATATACGGTATGCTTATTTTACTCCGACTCGACATTTATTTTTATCAAATAAGACATTACATCAGGACAGGCGTGAAGACGATTTTAAGATAACGGGAAAATATTAAAACATCATGGGAGGAAATCGCACTGTTGTTTCAAGTAAACGTCGAAAAAACCCGCCCATAGTACGGGTTGAATATCGTTCATCATTAGAACTCATAAGCGTCACGTCACATTTCGCGCAGGGCGAAATTATTCGAGATCTCTACAAAGTTTTAAATGCTTTCGAGCACACATCCGCTACAACTCAAGTTTCGACATCGTTTTACTCGAACCGCAAACTCCACGTTAATTTTAAAGTTTCCTATAAAAATGCTTCCTTTTGACGCCTCCCCGATGTACTATTGAAATAATGCAATGTCGTTCATTAACTTAATTTCATCGTCTGTATTTCTCCGTTTTCCACTCGACGCGAACGAAAGAAAATACTGCAACGCGGAACCACTTTTTCATATAGCTCCGATGGTTGCATATTATACCGACACAATACGTGATATGCGAATAACGTCGAGCGTTTCTAGCTTTCTTTTTCCACTCAATTTTTTTTTATTTATCTCGCCGCTTCGTTCATTCGATATTCATTATTACGAAACGAAATACCGCTACGGCGAAAAATTCACTCGATAGGGTAATTTGTTTCATTTAGCAATGAAGTGTGAATTTGATTATAACGTTAGTGTTTTGCTTCCCCCCTTACGACGCCATGTCTTGATCTGCGATGAAAAATTACGCCAAGTCTTCGTTTATTCGTCTCATAGTATAAAGACGAATGTCGGTGATTTAAAAGGTGTGAATTCTTTATTGATTTTTGGCGCGCCCAAACGATCGCATTAATATGATGAACTTTTTTCCTCATCTCATCATCTCTCATTGTTCAGCAAACGATCAGTATTCGACGAACAGAAAGAGTTTTCGTTAACGAAATGAAGAGACAATTGATAAATGGAAATTTAGAAATTCGATGCAGGTTTTCTTACTTGCCTGATTGATTTCGAATTTTCTTCATTTCTTCCTTTTTTTTTTCCTATGCGGTAACAAAAGATACGACGAAAAGTTGAAAAATTTTCGATACCAACTTATTCTCGACTGTGGTATTTTCCTTAGACGTTGAAAAAGTTTACCGCAATTTTTTTTAATTCCAGCTTTAGATCCGGCTTTTCCGCTGTACAATCGAAAAGATTTAAACGAACGATTATACTTGGAAGACGCGCAATTCGTACAAGTTATCCATACCAGCGGAAATTTCATATCGTTCGAAGACAGCCTGGGACACATTGATTTCTACCCAAATGGTGGTAAATTCCCGCAACCCCGTTGTTTGGATTCTATTCAAGGTAAGCTAAAGACTCGACATTCTTCCAGCACGAATTAGCTGCGAGCATTTTTGCCAGATGGGACGTCGCACCATGAAAAAAGTTCGTTGAACCAACTTATAAACTCGTTGTAAATTCGTAATTGAAATTCGGCCCAGAAGTCCTTTCATATTAGGCGTATTTCGCTAAAGAAAGCTTTTCATAGCGTTGTTACTTTAGAATGATGTTTATGGGCCGAATTAGTGATAGGGTTTGTTGCTACATTAACAATTTAAGCTGCGTTCTTCATTTTTCACGGTCTCGAAGGTTTTACACGGCAAAGTTTTCAATTTATAGAGATGTCTTACGACGATTTTTTTTTTTGGTCGTAGGAACTACAGGGTTGAATTTAATACCTATCATGATATGCAGTCATACGATGGTGGTGAGTTATTTCGCCGATACTGTCTTTGACGAGACCAAATTCATGGCTAAGAAATGCCAGTCGTGGAGTCATTTTTTGAACGATAGTTGCGCCGATCAACAGATAGCTATGGGCTATGCAACACCGGACAGGTAATGTATAGTGAAGGAAATGAAATTCGAATATGAGCAGCGCCAAATGTATATATTTGTGGTCCCCAGCATGAATTCAGTTTGCCTTCTTGGCCGGCAATTACATTTTTAAATAGTGAGCTGAGTTCCCTACTTCTTAAAAAAGCTTCCATAGCGAGTTAAAAGATGAACTGCTCTGTAGAGTTACAAAAAAAAAATTAATCAAAAAGTTTACGAATTTTTCGTTGACCTGTAGTGTGTAAGCTAAAAATAAATACAATAGAGCGTAAACAATCTTTCTTCTTAAAAAAAATATATTTATGCATTCATTTTCAAATGCAGTTTATTTATTGAGAAAAACACATCATTTCCCACCAATACACCAAAAAAAATTAGGTAATTAGCAAATGCAGAAAAAAAAAAATATTAAAAAAATTATTAAAAATTTTTTAGAGGTTACTTTGAAAAACTGTAACGCTTCCGAACTTGACTTTCTTATGGATACATAAATGCAAAAACAAAAAGTGAAATTTTGTAATAAGAAAAAAGAATTACGAAAATTAGAACATTGTAATATGTGAACAGAAAAATAAAAAATGAAATAAAAATATTTCCAACACGAAAAAATGAATAACAAAAATTTCAAAAATAAGAAACAACGTTTAGTAATTGAAAAATTTTCAAAAATCTTAATATATATATATGAATCTGCATGGTTTGAGTTTTTTCTTTGTGACTTTTCACAGCCAAAACTATAATATCATATGCGCATAGCCGTATACTAAAAAGTCGGATATATATTGTACGATTACAAATAGTCTGAAACGCAATGATTTGAAGACCCCCCCTCGCTGATCACTCCTTCCCAGATCAGCTAATATGTTGTCAGGTTTTCAATACGAAAAACTTCTGGTTCAAAATAAGAAACCTCCAAGTTTTGAAAATGATCAATAATTTCAAAGCATTGAAAAAAGGAATAAAAAAATTCATTTAATAAAATGAGAATAAACGAAAAAAATTCACAAAATAAATAAAAAAGAAAACAAACAAAAAAATTTACCAAAAACCATCATAAATTCATTAAAATGAGAAAAGCTTATTAAAATCATTCAATGAACAATGAGAAAAAAAATAAAAAAATACCAACATAATCAACCTGATCTGTTTCCATATTTGCACAACATATCTTCATAGAATGTTCAAAATTTTACAATTTGCCGCGCACTTTCACTCCTCAGCTCTCTCATTAACCTCCTCCAAGATGATGAACAGACAATAGCCCAGCTTTTTCTCTTCCTTAAACACTCTTACCTCCTCTCCCAGATCTAACTTAGCTCTTGCGTGCCTTTGATCAAAAATTAGTTGATAAATTGAATATTTTTTTTCCATTTAATGTTATTAATCATCTAAAAATTTTAATCCTTGTAGGAATTGCAATAATTATAGTAGCCGATATAAAAATTATTATGTAAATTATATCTAAATATTCTATTAAAAATAAAATTAAAAAATGAATAGATCTAAATTCAATACTAAACCCCGAAACTTTAAAATATTATTAATAATATATTTTAAAATTATTCATTTAATTATAAATAAAATACAAGGGGGAAAACTAATAAAATTTATTATAATGAATAATAGATTAATTTTATTTAATGAATTTATATGGCCTTTGTAGCAGTACATGACACGTAAATGGAGATAAGTAAATAAGTAACAAATACAAAAAAATAAAAATAAAAAATAAATAAATAAAAAATTTACAGAAAAACGTAAATTCATTTTTAAAATTATTTTTAAAAAATAAGGAAACCTCATTAAAACCACAAAATCAGTGGTGAATAGGCATAAAAATAAAATAAATAAAATGAAGTAAGAAACAAAAATTAAAAAATTAAAAAATTACCACAAATCCGTTGAAAAAATTATCACGAGGAAAGCTCAGTGAGATCATGTATCAACCCTCATCAGACTTCAAAGCCTTCTTAAAAACTTCTATTTGCTCCTCCTGGCAAGTTGAATGGCAAAAAACTCAAACTACCAACAAACTTCGATCTATTCACACCACCGCCCCTCGCTCCTTCTAGGTTCTCACCTGCTTCTTTCACTCGCAGAAAGCAGGTGATTCTCACCAGACTTCGCATCGGTCACTCAGCCCTCACTCAGAGTCAGCTCCTCCACTCTGCACCTCGTGCCAGTCCCCTTTGATTATCCCTCACATCCTCCTCGAGTGCACGGACTTCCTCCATCAGCGCCTCGATTCCTTCACTCCTCTTCTCTTACCAAAATTCTCTCTTCTGAATTTCAAAACCTCACCTATTCTCTAAAATCGAATCTTGTCCTTTCTCCTGCCTCTGGCCCCAGTGGCAATACACGGCACGTACAAAAAAAAATCAAAAAGAAAAATATACCTAATTATTATAACTAAGCCAAAAGTGAGAGAAAATACAGTGAAAAATCTGAAACAGGCATAAAATGAAGTAAAAAACCAACGTGCTAACCTTTAAAAGCTAAAACAACCATTATATGGGTATCTATTCAAGACCATGAAAACTGATCAATTAAAAACACACTCTACAACACACGACGAGTAAAACAAAAAAAAAATTATTAATAATTTATCTTAGAATGCCACGTAAACTACACAGTGCACAGCTACAATAGCTAGAGGCACGTGTTCTCTGAGGTGAAAATTATATCTTGGAGAAAAGTTGTAACGAGTGAAGAGAAGCAAAAAGATTTGCTAATTCCTTATATGTACGTAGTAGTTTTGTGATCTCCAAGAATGTCGAGTAAAATAGAGGGAGAGCGTTGTTTCTTCAAAAAAGATAATATAAGAGGATTCACAAACTCGAAGGAAATAAATAACTTTGAAGGGTGTTAGGAAGAAGTCATAGATAGGTAGTAAAAGATAAGATATAAAATAAACTGAAATCTGAGCAAGAAAACTTCTGAGTACTGTTTCAAAATAATTCTTCGCTGAGACTTTCGTAGGCAGACTCATAAAATTTATAAAATTACAAAAATAAAGTGCATATAGGATTCTATGCATTATTCAAAAATTGAAAAAAAAAGTTCAAAACATGAAAAAAAATAAACAAGAAAAAAGAAAACAAATTCAAAAATCTTCAAAAAATAATACAAAAAATGCCTAAAAAATATAAAAAATGAAAATACTCAGAAGTATTTTGTCTTTTGCAATTTTAAAATTTTTTTCCTCCAAAGTCTTTCCAGCCTATGTTCTCAATGTGTGTAAATTCGGCTCTGATGAAAAAAACTGATACGTGGTTGGAAAATAGAATTGTCGACGTTTTCCATTGTTCACTGAAATTCCCTGCATCAAAAGTGATCTAGATTTCTACTTCAAAAGACTCTCCACACCATCACAAATGTCTTTTCCGATCCATTATGCATGTAACTTAAAAGTTGCTCTTATCAAATAGAGCGCGCACAAAAACAAGCTAACTAAAAGCACTCCTTCCCGACTACTTCTTTGCCAACGAAACTTTTGATAATTTTTCTAATTCGAATCAACGGCACAAAAATGGTTTCTACGGTATGAACTATGTACGTAGGACGAGCCGAAGAAGGAAATAAAAACATTGCACAGTCGCCGAATGAAATTTTAAGTTTTTAAATATTTTACAAATCATAAAAACTTTCATCTCGCTTTTTCTTTCGCACAGTATTAAAATTTAACCAACTCCCAATAGCTATAACATTATAAAAGGTTGAAATATTGTCGCAGCAATGTGAAGCTGCTGCAAATAACTTCAAGCGCGTTCGAATTCGTATCTCGTATGATACCTTCGAAATTAAGCTTTAAATTATATCTATGGTGACTTGAAAAGTTTGCAATTTCAAATAAGAGTTTTTACGTTTCCAACATGAGCTTATTTATTTACATATTTTGTTTTTTTTCAGTGCCAAAGGAGATTATTTTTTGGAAATATACTGATTAAAAATTCACCTTGTTTATACGCAGAGAAGAAATATATTGTTTGCCTTGTTCAAGATCATTTTAATCAATTTAATTTGTAAATACGGATAAATACTGTACTAATGCTGTTCATCAAAGGGACTCAAAAACAGGATTTCAATCTATCAAAGAAACAAACACCATACTTTTATTTCTTTCGCCAACAAATCAGCGACGTTTAAAAATATCCCCAGAGGAAACTGTAAAAATACTCCGACAATTAATTAGCATTTGTTTTACTCGAGCTTAATAGTTATTACAATCTGGTATAGAATTCCGCCTAAACGAATTCAGCGAAGAAAACTTTTTCGCCATCTCATCTTCTCTCCATTATCCTTAAAATTCGTCTGTTATCTCAAACATCTACACCTCGTACACGTTTATCGACGAAAATAGAAGACGACGATAATTAAATTTTAAATAGCTTATAATTATAAAGTTTATAAGTATAAAAACCAACTTTATATACCCGTTCGTTTACGAATAGATTAAAAACTTCTAAACTTATAACCTATTCGACCTATTACCATCTTACTGCAACGCACTTTCTTCGCGCCAAATCCAACCCTATCCTACGTACTGGTACGCGCTATGTCTAGAGAAAATTAAATACCTCTCAGGGATGAGTTTCGACTTGGTAAAAGGACGACTTTGAAACTTTTATTAACTCCCGGCCAAACAATTACCAACTGTTAGCGAGCGTAAATTTACTCGTAGCGGGCCATTTTAGATAATTCTCGCTTGGCTCGTTATAATACACGGATTTTTACTCGCCTTCGAGTACCGACGAGCGAACCATAATTACATCACTCTATACTTTTACATCTCCTTCGTTATTCTTCTTCTACAGTCGACATTTCTCCGCATAATTAAATAACATTTTTCGCGAATTGGTCAACAGTGAAAATATCATCTTCGTTGTGTTTTTTTGACATTCCGATTCATTTTCTCCATTAAATATTCAGTGAGCTTTGAAATTTTCCTTGAAGGGTAGTACTTTTTTCATACGTATAGTAGAGTCAGGCTAGTGTTTGGCCACTCAATTGCATAAGAAATTTACTTCCTATTTATACGAAAGGATACGGACTGTTGAGAAAAAAAAACCTGTAAGAATTTTGCTAGCATACAATATTTGAAGAAGCAAAAAGCTAAACCTTGTAAATATACATAATGAATATGTATGTGTCTACTATCCAGAATCCTCAAAAATTTACATAATTCAAAAGCAAACTGTATTTTATGATAACCATGGATAATTGAATGTTGAAAGCTCAACTTTCTCTGAGCTTCAATGAAAATTTGAATACACCTTCCCCCAACTCCCTTCCAAAATCCGATAGGCTGTAGTAACTATCCTTTTTTAGTCAAAAACTCAGCTAAAAATACTGAAGAAATGTTAAAGCTGAAAACAAAAAATGAATACGATATTTGTAGTTTCGAATTAAAATTTTTTTCGAGAAGAGTCATTAAAATTTTTTTTATTGATTTTTTTTTTCTATCATACGCCTCTTCATTTCGGTAAAAAAAAAATTAATCATACCACTTTTCCTAGCAGGTAAAAACTTTTCGAAAAGGAGCTAATAAGCCTTTTTTTGCCTCTCTTCATAACGCATTAGTAATGCTTTTGAGACTTTTTAGCGTAAAAATAGATTAAAAAAAAATTGGTATCCCAATTTTCTTTTGTTATTCTCGCAAATTCATCAAAAAATTCTTTTGACTCCTTCAATGAAGATAATAGGTAACATTTTCACAATAAGTTTCAGTGATAATAATGAACAAACGCTAATCCATGAATTTGAATATTTCAATTTTCAAATATTAAAAAAGAAATGAAATCCCTGTTCATTTTGGTAAAACGTTACTTTCTGGAAAATTATCTTCCATATCGAGCATTCTACCAGTAGAAAAATGTCTGAAAATAAATCGACATAAATTCTTCGCTGATCAGTACGGTAAATAATTTCTAAAAACAACACCACTGAAAAAGCGACATGCAAATAAAGGATAAGAAACATCGAACGCACAGGCGTAGGAAGAATAAAGCCTCCAGATTAATATCTCTTCAAAATATTCACACCGACAAGCAACGCGTAATTAAAGAACAGAAATAAAAAATGACAACGAGAAAAAAATAAATTAAAAATCCCATCGAAACAGTTAATTAAATCACCTCTCCAAACTACATTTATAATTCACCTAATCAAAATATTGAATTCGTTCGAGCAATGAGTAAACGAGCATGGGACATATTTAAGCGTGATTTTTTGTTATCATTATCTATACCATTAATCCTCGCGAGTACCTATATTTTTAATGCATACTTTGCATTTATGTGACTTATCTATGCCGCAAGCCCGGTAATAAATAGTAAACAGAAACAAAAGTTGAAGATAAAATTCGACGTTATACGTGAAATAGTTCATTTGGCTCGATCAAATGTGTATCATTTTTTTCCACCCATAGAACTCGGTATCAAGGTACGACGGTTATTTATTAACGCGAATAAAGCGGGTATTATTTTAAACGTTATTCTCATCAATTTTATAAACGAATGGTGTTCGCGTTTCTTCAAATTACCCGACAAAGTTAGCCGCAAAAACACCCTGCGAGCCACATTTCCTGCGAATAAGCCGCTGCCATTGGCCAAATGCTTTTTTGAACGTAGACGAAAAACAGATATTGTTAGTCTAATGCATATACCTACCAGCGTTTGTACGCGGTAAAACACATTTGTATAATTGACACCATAAAGAGATGAAGAAACTGGCTGGCGAAGCGGAGTAAACCTCGGCAAATTTTTTTTCACTCGTACAGAGGCTTTTTGAAAGGATTTTTTATCCGTTCTTTTAACGATGACGCCTTTACTTCTGAAATTCTACAGCCTACTGGAGCTTTTTTGAAGAATACGAAGTATGATTTTTTTTTGTCCCCACGAAGAAAAACTTTTTTTACTCTTTTCAATTTATGATTCATCGTCAACTTCTTGTTTCTTCACAACGAGTGAAAACGTAGAATTATTTAACCGGAAAACTAAACAGAAAAATACAATTCCGCAACGCGATTTACCTGCGTAAACTTTTCTAAAACTGTTAAGCACACGACTTCAACAAAACTACCACGGTAGACGAGAGAGAAAAAATCTTTTTCGGATACGTTTTAATATTAAACGCTCATTTTAAGCTCGAAAAGCTTCATTTTTTAATAATACACTTCGGATTAAATAAATTTTTTAATTATGCCAAGTGCTTTGTATGCTCTATAGATTGTACACTTTGGATTTAAATGAGTACCTATGTACGTGAAAAAAAGCGAGTAATTAATTGGATTTTATTACAAGAAGTCACCGCGTTTTAGTTATAGAATTAATATATTGTCAACACGTTTTGCATATAATTATAGGGAAGGTTAGCTAATACTTATAAATCGGAGAAGAAACGAACGGTGTAGCGATTATATCTTAATTTTACTATACAAAAATTCTGTTGACATCTGTTAAGGATTTAAAATTTTTAAACTGCTAATTCGATAAAGTTCATAATTGCATCAAATATTTTTGTGTTGTATTTTGAAATCTTCAAGACAAAAAATTAATTCGATACACCTCAAAACAGGGAATCACTCAAGTTTTGGAGAGAGCTGGAGAAGGAGGAAATGACTCAAAATTTTCGTTGTTGCTTTCACATGAGAAACTGAATCAAGAACACTAACATACTCTAATTTTAGCTTCCTATGGGTGTTTAAAATGGAGATGGAGTTAAAAACGGCTTTTTAAGGTAGTTTTGAATCATGAAATTTCACGAATTCTCAATACCTCCTCACCAAATCATTCTGGAAAGATCATACTTTGTATGTGGGGTTAGTTTGGGACCTGAATATAACCCCTTGAATTTGGATCAAAATATATCGAAAATGGCGAGTTTTTAAAATTTGAGTAGAACTTGAACGCCCTCAAATTAGTAAAAATGTGATTCATACGAACTCATATAATTTCTGTGGATGAAAGTGTATCACATCACAAATTCATCTTCACATGTGATACTGGAGGGGCGAAGAAGGGAATATTGACTTCAAAATGTGGTGGGGATGTTGGCCAAGTGTTTAAAGTGATTTATAAACCTTGGTCCAATAGGTGAAAACTACTGATAAAAATCATACAATACTTTGACAGTCCCCATTATCCTCACTAGAACACTAGCGCTCAAGCAGTTGTTCGGGTCTCAATAGGAAATTCCTCATTTAATCGACCAATAAAGTTAAAATTTTGTATGGTGTAGCGTTAGTTAACCAGAAGAATATGACTTCTTCAATTTGGGTGAAAATGAATCCAAAATAACATATCGTAAAATTTTGAGGAAGGCTTGACGAGTCTCAAATGGCTAAAATTTGAAAATATAAGTTCATGTGAATATTGCAAACAAGAAATATTGCAATGGATTCTAAATCAAACTTCCTAAGTGGTTTTGAAAGGGATGCATTGGGAATTTACAGAGTCGGTACTGTGCGTGACTTATAAACGTGAAAAGCGAGCGAGTCTTTGTGCGAGTGCAAGATGCCGTTACAGAAGAATTGTAGGGATGACAGGAAGAAGTCTGCCAGTTTAGTTAATATTTTTCAAATACTTACTTATTTATAAAGTAACAATTTCTTTGTACTCAATTCGAGGACATTTCGACGAATTTACTCTCTATCATCAGTTCTTTTGCAATCACAGCTGTAACAAACGAAGTATATCTCGCTTTAGATTTTAATATAAATTTCCAAATATACGTAAAATGGTTGAAAACATAGAAGAATACTTTAACCGTAAGTATGGGTACCATATATTTGTATACGCGTGTATCATTAAATAAAACGGTCATGTAAGGGTACATAATAGAGGAGCACGTGTTTTCGAGATTTTTGTTTTTTCTACACAATGTTTACGTCAGATTTTTGACATCTGATGGTTGTGCTGGTTTAGTATAAAGATACCGGTAATCCAGAAATGACACTTGAATTTATCATCAGTTCGCGACTCCACGATATGTTTCAACCTAGTTATATACTTGTGTATGGAAAAAATGACACGTGTTTTTTTATTTTATTTTATTAGCGATTTACAAGACGTCGCGTTGCACGAGGTGAGAAAATCTACGATGTCGTTGGTACTTCAGCATTACACCAATCACGTTTGAACATGATGACGTGTACATTTTCAAATTCCCACAGCGTAATGGCTTCAGCGAATCTGTTTCTATGAAAAAAAAAAATTGAAAAGAAGTAGAATAACACAAAAACCAATTTGGTTCATGTGGTGGGATGTGCAAGCTTGGTGGGAGTACCGACATCTTTCGTTATAATGCGGTTCCACCTTTCCCCGTAAGGAAAGGAGTAAAAATATTTCTTTATAGTTACGTAAAAAATTATTCGATAACCCAGTACCAGAAAAGTCAACGACATCACCAACTTGAATTTTTTAATTTTTCCATATAGGTGCAAATTAATAGCTGCTTATTTGAGAATTTGTAGAATTTATACGTTCTTCCCAAAGAGCCAATTTCAGCTGAAATTTTGGCAAATGGGAACTGTGGTAATATATTTCAAGCAGAACTTGCACCACTGAAATCCAAGTTTTATAGAAGCGCAATTACGCATATATCAATCACTAAAATGGGCTTGGATCTCTGTTAGCAAAAGCAGATGTAAAAGTTCATCATTTTTCCCCTTCATTCGTGCTTTTTTTTTTGAAACGATGAAAAATTAAAGAATTTAAATATTTTATTTCATAAAATTCCTTTTATTTACTCTTTAAAACATGACAAACGAAATTAAGAATTTGACCCCAAGGAGCCAACTTGGAAGTGGAAGTTGATAGTAAATTTTCAGTATTATTAGTTGAATTTTTATTTAAAAACAATAGCTTTTACAGCCTACCTAATTTAAGGAAGAGAGGTTAGGCAGAGTTGGGCTCTTCAAATATTTGCATTTCAGATTATTTTGTAACTTTTTCGTACATATATATTTTTTCTCATTCTGTAGCGCAAGCTGGTGAGAACGAAAATTGCTCAAATCTCGGAGAAAGAGTCTTCATTTGAATAGGAAAAGGTAATTTTTTTGATTTGTGATTACATTTAAAATAGCGCATCCTTCAAATTTTAAGAGTGGTGTAAAGGTGCAAGCATATACCTCAATTTTTGTCCACATTCATATAAGAGAGTGAATTGAAGATACCAACATATTCGAATTTCAGCTTCCTGCGTAAACCAGGAAAAAAGTACGGCTTTTTGAGGAGTTTCTAACTCATGAAATTCTCAAATCTTCAATATCTTCTCACAAAATCGACCAAGAAAAATAGAACTTTATATGAAGGTTTAGCTGAGGAGCAGAATACCATTTTTTAAATTTGGGTCAAATTTGATCTAAAATGGGCGATGATCAAAATTTGATGAGGGCATGAGCAAACCTTAACGTATCACATTTGAGATTACTGAGAACAAAATGTGTACTGGGCCTTTAGTCACTTTCAATGGTAATACTGGGGAGGAGGAAAGATTACTGTCCTCAAAAATGCGATGGGTATAAATAAAGGGTCACAAATTTTCAATTATTATGGTTTTATATGATGAAGTAAGCCTAAGTGACAAACACAATCAAATTTCAGCACGGAGGGGAGTTTTGGAGGGAAATTCAATAAGGAAATATTATGAACTGTTCCTATCTCCTCACTTAATATATATATTTGGAAAGTTGACATTTTGTGAGTTTTTTTTGGGACTACAATATGAGCCCTTGAATGTGGTTTGAAATGGATCCAAAATAATGGATCTTAAAAATTTTAGGAAAACTTGAGGAGCCTAAAATTGTCGAAATTTGAGGATCATGTGCTCAAAGCAATTTTGTAGACGAGAAGTATTAGATATGATAGATTGAACTTCTTAGGTGGTTTTGGAAACGGAAAGGATAGGTGTTAGTTTTTCGCCTCGGTACTGGGCAATGGACACAAATGAAAAGTTAAAAAACCAGTAATGCAGCATAGCGGCTTACCTTTTTTTTTTCATTAAAATTAAGACATATATTATGTTCTAAGGGCAACAAAATATAATTTTTTATCATACAATATTTAGTTCTATTTTACTAGCAGTAACCATTCAAACTGTTATAAGAAATGAAGGAATTCAGAATTGCGATACAAAGAGATTACAAGATCATGGTTTCTTCGTCACGCCATCAATCACGACTGAAGTTGACAAACGATACTAAAACAGTCAGAACCATACAGATTAAAGAGATGCATCCCATAAAAAAAAAATGATAATTACCATTTCTGTTTCAACTTCTTCGAAAACCTTTTGCAAAACAGTAAAACTTGACCCAAATGGCGTAACAGTGAATTTTAGAAATTCAATTAATGTTCGAATTAACACGACAAAAATTCGCTCAAGAAGTTACAACGATTGGTACAAGAACACGCTATCCCTGAAAAGGATTTATGAACATAATCATAAATTCTCAATATTTCCATCAACTTTTTTTCGTACACCTTAGCTATTTCATTTTTCCTGCAGCATGTTTAGACATGACGTGCCGAATATTTTCACAATTCACGGGTCTGACAAGGTCTCTGAATAAATTATTGGAACTCTTACAATTTTCTTTTGTCGAAACACGTCGTATAAGAAATGATAAAAGAGATTTTTAATTTAATTCGAGAGAAATTTAATTTCACCCCTTTGGAAAGGTAATTAAAACGCTTCTTTGATGTTTGCACGTGTACACAAGAAATCAATTACGGTATTTGTCGGTCGTAGGTGTTGTTTCGCAGATTTTGTCAGACAGTCACGCGCATGGATATTTTTTTCAAGTTTTACTTCTGAAAAAAAAATATTCGATTTATTTTCAAAATCATATTTTGCTACATCTCGACAACGTTGTTCGATTTTTCAACTTTTTTTCAACGTTTCTCCTCATTCACCATTTTTACGTACGTAATTAGAATACAACGAATGACGAAAGAACGTAATTACTATGAAAAATATCAAATGTGTAAACGACGAAACGTCCAGGCAACCAAAATACCAGGTACGCGTTTACGCCGACGAATTTATTAAAATCTTAACTAAATTTCATCCGGTAAAGCTCGGCATGGGTTGAATTTAATAATTACCTAGATGAAATCTCGCAACCCTGTTCCCGTCCTTCCGCCAAAATATACTCTTCAAATAATAATCGCTATTGAAAACCCATACAGTTGATAGGGTTAATGCGTGGTCACGGTAAATTCGATTAATGTTGCTCGGTGCCGAAATGAAATTTATTTATGCGAGATCTTACACCACGGACTTAATTAATTTAAAAAACCCGCCGATTGGTGCCTTAGTCCGAGCAAACCGCGTTTGTTAATTAAATCATACAATCTGTTCGAATAAATAATAAAAAGGTTTCGAAATTTTACCACCTTTGCGAGATCTTACAACTCGTAAAACGTACGCAGAGGTTTCATTTAATGAGGAAATTTTTAAAGCCATACGAGCTGATTTTATTCTCGGCTTTTATTTACCTTCGGGGGGCTTTTTATCGCTTTTTCATTTCATTTCCTTTTCTACTACGTATTTCCATTCGTTATTTTTTCCGTTTTGCTAATTTGTATATATTCTTTATATCAGATTTTCATGTATGAAACATTCTCTGATATATTTCTTTATTTTTCATTTTTTTTTCTCCTTCCATACTCGAGTTAAAAGAACAGCTACTTCCTATTAAATGGCAACATTAGAAATAAAATAAACAAAGGTACATCCATTCTAATTGGAAAAGCAACCAATTTTTATTTGAAAAAAAAACACACACACACACACACACCCTTGTTTGCAATATATACTTTTTGAGGACGCAAAAATTTCAACGACGTTTTGAGGACATTTGCAACTACCCTTTCTAATAGGTTTAGGAAGTTGCTCGTCAGCTTTATCCCACACCTTCGAGTAGCTGAACATTTCCGCTTCACCAGATTTGCTTTACACACACCCATGTTGGTATCAGGTATGATGGTCGGACTTTACACCCCTGTAATACCATGGTCGGACCTTTTGTTCCAGTGCAGCTGGATTTCTAAATGATAGTGCATTTCCTTCTTCAGTTATTAGAAAACAAAATTCCCTGACCAGAATCTTCTTACACCCAAAAAAAGTGCCTAACACTCGGTAAGAAAGAATGTCATACGTTGGTAAGACTGCGTTGATGCCCATACACTTCACACTTTGTTAGGTACTATGGTATATGGTCGGACCTTCTACATGTGTATTGTAAAAATTATGTTATACGCTAGTCGGACGCACATTTCACACCTCACGCACCTTATACATTCTATGGTCGGACTATTATGCTAGGTTGCCAAATACATAGCCTTTTAACTTGTGAAATACATCTTATATAAAGTCGGACTCATTTTGTGTATTTTGTAGAAATTATATTATACCTAAGTCAGACTTCTATTATACACCTCACGCACCTCATGCGTCCTATGGTAGGACTATTATAAATCTCTTTCATAGTCCTATAAGACTACTCTACAAATGTCAGGCCATGCCTTGTTTCTGAAAGTTTTCTATAAATGATGTCATATAGGGGTACTGGAAAACCAGGTTTTCATGGTTAAATCAACCGAAGTGTCATTTCTGAGGTGAGAAGAGTGCGACAAAGTTGTGGTCGATTTGAACTTTTTTTTTTCAAACAATTGCTAAGATCAATGTGGCGTATAAAAAACTAAAATTAGAATACCAAAAAGTATCTACTAGAAATAAATTATTGGTGGATTTATAAGCACGTGAGCGCCATTTTCTCCAATTTTACTAAAAAAAAAATCAAAATTGTCGATTCAAAATGTATTTTTGCTTTTCCAATCTAAATTGTGAGTACATCATTGAAAGGAACATAAAATTATGCATCACAAAGAACAAGTCCTAGCCTGTGATATGGGTTGGAACTGGAAGTTTTCAAAATTTGGAAATTTTGCATTTTTCAGTGATTTTTGAAGTAAATAAAGAAAAAATTCCAATTTACATTTCTTGTATCGGAACGACAATTATGACATGTCATTGAACAAAGCATAAAATTATGCATGGAAAATAACAAGCCCTAATCAATTGCAATAATTTGCACAAAAGCTAGAGATCTTTAAAATTTGAACCATTTACATGTTTTGCGGTTAATTGAAAAAAAAAAATATCCATAAAATTCTTCTAAATCCCATTTAAGCTGACTATCTTTAATATTCGTTCATTCATGTTATTACGTATGTGGTATGTACCTTTGGAAAAAACGGGGTTGAAGATCAATTATTGGATCAAAACGGGTATCTCACTATCTCGAATTGTTAATTTATTTTTAGCCGAGTGTTTAACTTGAAAACGTTAGCTATTACAGCTTACCTAATTTGTGAAGGGAAGGGAAGGTCAGGGGAGGGTGGGGTCTTCAAACTTTTTGGTGTATATATTTTGTTATTTTTTTGAAAATAAATGAAATGCCATTTTTTTACAAACCCTATCAGCAAAGACTCGAAAATTCAGGTAGTAAAATACTCGGTTGTTTTGCCTGTCGTCAGTTTTTCAAAGTTATTTCCAGAAAAATTTAGGTAGTTGGACACTCGATTAAGTGCAATGTTAAATAACCGAGTTTCTGACTACCTGAATTTTCGAGCTTCTGCTGATCGGATTTGTAAAAAATTGTCATTTCATTTTAACGTATTTTATACATTAAAAAAAAAAAAATCAAAAAATTGGAGGATAGGAATTATGAGTAGGCCGACTTCCAGCGATGAATAGTTTTTTAACTTGTGGAAGCGTGATTTAACGTGAGGTCATGATTTTTACAAACGCTCGTTATCTCACAATAACTCGAGTAAAACGAAATTTTGAAGTCTGTCGGACGAGAGGTAACTTGATGTTACGTAATTTTTATTACTTACAATACAAAAAGATGAATTTTGAAAATGAGCGCAGTTGTTATCCTCGAAAACCTGTCAAAGGTGAGGAACTGTAATTAAACATAGGTAAGGTCAAGTCTTTTTTTTTTGGAGTACCTACATAAATAGTGGTAAATTTTCTCTGATATGCTCTACATTTTATGGATGAATTGGATATACCTTCAGAAATGATTACTTTTTCAGAGTTGTTTGATGTGAGACGACGTGACTTCACATGGTTACAAATACAGTATAAAATGATGAATTATGTGAATTTGAGTTTTATGATACTTGATGGAATTTAAGAAGAGTAGAATCTGTAGAAATTTTATATTTTACAAAATTTATTTGTTCGTGTAAAAGAAATTATCAGTTCAAAAAATAATTATTTTTCAAACAGTGAAATTTTTTAAAGTCAGCTTTTAAGGTACACAAGCGTATCCTCTAATTTTGTTACTGAACATTGAAACTAAAAAAATTAAAAACTTTCAACTTTGAATTTTAAATCACTCAAAAGCAATCATAAGCGTTACTTTTACGAATAATAACTGAGCGATACGTGAAAAAATGTCCGACCATCGATATATGGCGAAAACGAGATACCAATGATACGAAAAAATTATGTAATGTTTTGACTGTCTGCCTTTAGTTATTGAAATTCACGTCCACAGAATGTGAATTTTGAGTGGCAACGTCGCAATAATCGTAGTCTTACCATGGTATAAGAAAAAGTGCGCGTCCGACCAAGGCAAGATGGTCCGACCAACGTTACCTCATACACCGGAAAATTTTTCTTAGCATAAGATATTAGAGTGGGTGTATTTTTCCATTGTAACATACTATGGTAGGACCCAACTCAGAATTAAATGGGACCGAGCTTAAACGACATAAAACTATTAAAAAATATCATTGAGAAGGTCAAAACGTTGGTCGGACTTTGCCAATGTCCGACCAACGAAAATGGTCCGACCAGCGTATCACAAAAAGTTTACGAAAAGTCCGACCATCATACGTGATATCAACACACTTTTCTTCGTAAACTTTTCAGGTGTCTTATGAGGACATTTTCTTGTGTATGTCGTGTGTACATTCTGTATGTATCACTGATGTTTTGGGGACTTTTCATGTGTGTATGTAAACTTTTCACTTACGTTTTGAGTACTTTTTTTGTGTGTATAATAAGTTTAATGTTTACCTTTTGAGGACTTTAAATGCGACGTTGCCACTATTTTATACTAATAATTATTTGATGAAATAGCGAGTACTAAGGTCTTTGAACAGGTAAGTAAAATAATTTTTTTTTATAACTTACTAATTTATTTATAAGCAGTAGTAGAAGACTTGATAGTGCATAAATACGATTATAATGTGCGACTTACTGATTTTTACACCCCTCAGTACCAAATTCTCTTTACCGAAAAAGAAAACTTGAACTATATTAATTTCTTTCGTTGCTTTTTGTTTGATTAAAAAAGAAAAACTCAATTATTTCATTTCCTAAGCATTCTAAAAGTTAATTATCAAAATTATGTACTTTATTTAACTTTTTATTAAAATTACTCTAATTTACTCGGCAACTTTAATTCTTGATAAAATTAATTTATATCAGTTGATATAGATAAAGTGAAACTTTAAAAATTTATTATTCCATTTTATAATACTTTTCATAATTTACTATTTAGTGGTGGCATTGGCAGAACACTAAAATGAGTTTCAATGGTAGAAAACTGCGATAAAAGTTGATAAAATGCGTCTAAACGCAACATGTCCGCATTTGTTTTAGACCAAACGCATCAATAAAACTGTATTTTCAAATAAAATTTATTGAATGAAAGTATATACGTATGGATAAAAAACAAAATGCTGTGTCAGCGAACGAACGCATAAAAAAAATAATGCTGTATCAGCTAATGTCTTCACTAACATACGGATAAAGAAGCAGGGTGCCTACCAAAATTTATTTCGCGACCTTTTTTTTCATTAACCCCAACCCCCCTCCTCCAAATTTCTCAAAATCGGATTTTCCAACAAAGTTCACACTTTTTCATTCTTTTTAAAGAAGTTTTGAAATGGACAATTTTTGATTTTATTTACGGATTATTACTGATTATTACCACAACTGAATAAAGTACAGTGTTACAACTGAATACAACACGAAAAGTTTTTAAAATTAAAAGTTGGGACTATTTTTAGGGACTTTTTGGGGATTTTTAGTAAAAATCAAAATTGCAACTTTTTTGCGACTTTAGCGACCTGGTAGACACCCTGAAAACTTATGCTGTATCAGCTAACTTACAGATAAAAAACGAAATGCTCTATGAGCTAACTAAAAAAAAAAAAAAACAATTCTTTCGAGTGAAATAATCCTTTGCAACCAAATCTTTTTAAAAATTAATTTGCCAACTAACTTATAAGAATGGTGCAAAGCGAAAAAACTCAAAATTTATTTTGGAAACGTATTCCTAACTTTGTCCTTAACGTTGCACCAAGTCCTATTTTGTAAGATGCTGGCGTTTTCTGCAATGAACTTTTCTACTAACGCTTTTGGTGGTAAGTATATTTGCCTGTTTTTAATATGTAAACCAAACCATGTGTTAATGATTTCATTTTCAGCATCGCTCCAAGGGCGTTTAATCGTAACTCTCCTATAAGACGATGATGCGGATGTTTTCTTCACTTTTTTTCGTGGTTTTGTTGATCACGTGGTGTAAAGTGTATAAATTATTATTGTACTCAAAACGTGGGCGAAAAGTTTATCTTAATGTTAAATGTACTCAAAACGTTGGTGATGAGTTTATACACATGATGAGTTTATACACACGCTGAGTTTAAACGCACGCCATGATAATTGCAAAACGCTGTCTAGACACATCCCCCCTCCACTAGAAAGGCTATCACGTGTTGTAATGTGTGTAAACCATTATTGTACTCAAAACGTATGCGAAAAGTTTTTCTTAATGTTAAATGTACTCAAAACGTCGGTAATAAGTTTAAACACACATTATAGTTAGTACTCAAAAAGTACACGAAAAGTTTACCTTGATGTTATTTGTATATAAATACATTAAAAACGTTTTGGGTACTTTTAAGTGTGTGTATTTAAACTTTTCACTAACGTTTTGGGTACTATTGGGTGTGTGTACAGGACACACACGTAAATGTCCTCAAAACGTTAACGAGGATTTTATGGAAAGACTTGAAGGAGTAGTGGCAACGTCGCATTGGAATGTACCCAAAAAGAATATTTTGCCAACTAAATTATGAAAGTCCTCAGAAAGTAATGGAAAAGTATGCAAGGTGTCTGGTAGGGTGTAACAATTTGTGTATACCTTACACAAAAAAAAAAGTTGTACGAGACCGACGTTTTGGGGACTGAGCCCGAAATCGATTTTTCTGAAATTTTTCATGAACAGTTTGACTCGTAGAGCACGAAAAAGTGGTTAAAACGTTTTGGGGACCTGGCAAAAGTCCCCAAAACGTAAAAAGTCCCCAAACCTACTGTGAGGAGTTTACGCAATGTCCTCAAAAAGTATATTTTGTCAACACACACAAGAACCAGCAAAATATCAAAAGCTTTACGAGCATAAATCAATATGATCAAAAAAAATATGTTCATGTCCTCAATGCGACGTAGTCAAATTTCCTTTGCCATGAATACTCAATACTTGATATATTTATACCTCACAAGAGTGTTCGAATGTATAAATCTGAGTAGATACTTGATAAAAGAATCCAATCTTCATCATTCTGCGGCTCATACCAAATGCATCAATTCATCCACCACATTCTGCTAACCTACCAAGACTTCTAGTCTCATTGCAGTTAGTTTCAAGTTTCTCCTTTCCTCTCCAATTGAGGTAATGCTTTATTTAACGATTTCTTAAGCTCTAAAAAACTATATTCTTCCATAAAGCATGTGATATTTTCCCTTAAATATAACTTTTTCCCCTTTTTATAAATTTGGCTTGAGTTACGTAGGTAATCATTGGTAGGCACATAATTAAATGAAATTCAAAAATATACACGTATAATAATTTAATTTTCATTAATTAACAGAGAATGTGTAAACACGAGCATTGCCATTGAAAGTTCAAGGTTTAATTTTGGATTTATTTCATTTAAATATGCAAATAAATTTTTAAAAAAACAAGTGAGAGTACATATATGAGTGGGCTGTAATGTGAATAACGACTTATTGAAACTATTGATAGTAACTGGATTTAAAATACGTGAATGTAACGTCAGAGGAGTAATTTTACAAGAAATATATCGACCAAATTCATCAATTATTTATTTCTTTAACAGTTCAAATTTTCATTTTTTTTTCACTACAAAATGTTTGCACAAGTCTTCCCTTATTTCCTGTTCTATCACCGGTTTCCTTACTTTGCTTTCGCTTTCCTGTATTCTGTAATAGCTATTTTTATTTCATTTTCTATCTACTACTTTCCTTCTACAATCTTCAACGTTTTCTCATTCTTGCAACTTCAACTTTTTCGAATCTTTTTTCATTTCCTAATTGTTTTCGTACGTTTTTCGTTTAAGTCTGTGATGTAGGGATGCTAAGAAAATACGTGACTGGAAAATTACCATTGCTGCCATCATGGTTTTACATTTTAATAAAAAAACGCGCATCAACTGCTGAGTCTGAAGATTTACTATTAGAATGAACTGGTATGAACACATCAATTTAGAAGTTGAACAAAATAAATAATTGAATTTTACATATAATGTAAAATATAAAAAGTGTGCATACTTTAGGTAACCTGACTTGGGCGCATTAGTTGCATGAAATTTTTGAAAAGTATAGTACTCTCTTTCTACCAAACTAAGGCGAGTAAGCGAGTCTTCGAAAACTTTAAATTTTCATTTCAAAGCTTCAATTACAGTACCTATCGAACTGAAAAATATGAAAGACGTATTGACCAGTGGAAAGATATCAGTGATAACGACGGCCTGTGCACCACATGGAAATTCCAACGTAAAATCATTATGTTGTAGGGAAATTACATCATACCCAATAAATTTTCCGTAGGGAGTGGGAGGCCAGATTTTCCAAATCAATTGTACCTGAAGCGCGCAGTGATAAGGCAGCGATACTTAAGAATTTAAATTAGAAATTAATATATTTAAAAAAATAAATAAATTTATTTAAATATTAATATATACTTAACTTAAATCTTCAACGATGAACCTATCGTCTTTCCCCAGACGACAAACCTTTTCGATAAAATGAAATTTAGACCCTAACTGTTCCTTTCCCTCTGGTCTGAGCGGCAGTTCACAACACGTAAAACAAAAACAAATAAATTTTGTGATAGCAATATGATTTATCAATTTTGATTTGAAAAAAAATCCAATCTCTGTAGAGCTCTAAAAATCATAATCTATTACTCAACTGGTTGATCAAAAATGTTGAAATAATTCAGTAAATGGTTCACCATAAATAGCCATCAACAGTCAATAAATTTGCATAATCATTCGCCTTATAAAAAGTTACAAAACAGTAAAACAAACTTTCGTCGAATTAGTCATACTGCTTTCATATTTGTTTGAATTTCCCTTTCTAAATAAAACGTTCACAATAAAGAGATATCTAATTAAGTGAGATGTTGAAGCCGAGGCACCTGAATCACCAACGGACAAAGGATCAGATTAATAAAGACTCCAGGGCGGTGTGCTACAGAGTGCAAGATGCAATTACTGGCTTTATAGTATTTAATTACACAATCAAAGAAAACGAAAAAAAATTGTCGACATAGTTTTAATTAATTTTTAACGCAATACAAGCATAAAATGCCTATAGCATTTAGGCAGCTTTTTTTCCTAAAATATTTTAAAAAAATCCTCATCTTTGAAATATATTGTGAAAATGAGTATTTCAATCCAAAAGGAAAATTGAATACTTAGAAAACGAAACTCATCCTTAACTAAACCTTTTTCAACCCCCCCCCCAAAAAAAAAAAAAATGAACAGTTACTCAGTGAGTCAAGTTCAAAATCCTACTCAACTATCATCGAGGTGTGAAATATTGAATATTCAGTCTGTCTTGGTGATGTGTAATTGTGTATGCATGTGAAAGTTTAGTCGAAATTGGGCTCATCTTCATTTTTACATTATTTCGAAACAGATCCGAGGAGAGTCAGAATTGGTCCCGGGGCAAAAATCATCAATTTCTTCTCAAATTCAAAGAAAATTAAAAAAGTATAATGAAAAAAAATTCAATTAGAATTATAAAAATATTTTAAATCTAATATTTAACTAATTAATAAGCATTTTAAAGATCTGGGAGGAGCTACAAATATTTAAAATTTGGACATATTGTACTTTTGGTCTTTTTTTTTTTTTTTTTAAAGGAAATACCGAAAATTCCTTATATAGATTTCTTGTATCGGAACGACGATATTGCATCGAATAGAACATAAAATTGTTTATCGAAAACAAAAGTCCTCAGTTAAGGGATCAGAGAAAACCCATCATACAAGTTCTGTGGCAGAGCTACCAATCGAATTGAATATATCTGTATATCATTGCCCAGCTTTCCAAGAACACCGATAACCCAAAAATTATTGAAAAAACCCTCACATTCCTGTGTTGGTGTGTCAGGCGCGTGTGACCAATCCGAATTCTTGTGATAACGACTTCCTTCGTCGATTGAGTTGATCTACATTTTTCCAAGAGAGAAAGGATGTTTTATGGTGGTGAAGTTTGGTGTAGGAATTTCCTGTCCATGATTGTGAAGGTATGTACCGTACGCGTAAAAACTCCCTAGAACTAATTCATTTAATTCTGAAATAAAGATATAACTTGAAAATGTGGGTTTATTTATACTTTTTAAATTCTTATTAGTTTTATAATATAATCTGATGAGAAATTGGAATAAAGGACAATTCTATATACTTTTTATACTGATTTCAAAATCATGTAAAACAAATTTTAGCAGATATCATAACCTTACCTATCTTTATATATATTTTTTTTAAGGAACGATGGAACGTTGAATTCGACTACTACATTTTTCAAAAGCATTTTTTATTACATTACCATTTTGTATGCGTGAATTTTTAAAATGAAAATCTTTCATCAATTTTCGTTCCATAAATTATTTCACTTTTAAAAGCGCATTTTAATAATGGTAACTTTAAAGCGACTTTATTCGCGTAGGTATCTAGTTACGCGAGTTCTAGCAAAGGAATGTAAAAATCTCCTTATTTACATTTGAGAAGGAAAAAAATTCTCGGGGGGAAAAAATTCGAAAACAACACCGACGTACTACGGACGATTAATTTTTATTTTAATGAAGCACCTCGGCTACAAATGATTAATTTTTCAATTTAAGTTTCAACCGTTATTTAGGTTACAATTTTTTCTTACCTTTTCTTTTGCACCATGCTAGTTACTCGAGGCGAATTAATGAAAAATTATTAAAAATTAGTGGAAGCGCCAAGTGGGTAATTGGAAGCCGAGTAATTCGTACCATCTTGCTTTTTGACCGAGAAAAACTATTTTTACTTTAAGTATCGAGTAAAATTTTCAAGCGCAATAGAATTTCATTACAGAAACACCGTACTGAAGTTTTCGTTGTTTTACAATTATATTTTCAATTTTTAGAATTTTTGTAGAACACGAATAAATGCTTGAATTTATGATGCTCGATTCCTTCGTTAAAAAAAAAAAAACTTAAGCAGGCATGCTGCATTATTGGAGCTGAGTTTCTAATAGGGGCTTGTTCAAATTTGCAAATAATATTGCTAACTCCTTCATGCCCACAGGTCACACCATTACTAAGTCTGTGAACACCTACCCTGTCCCTTCCAAAACCACTTATGAAGTTAAATTTAGAACGAATGTAGTGTTTTGTGCCATGCAACAATTATCCTTCCCTCAAATTCTGAGAGATGATGAATTAACTGTAACAAACCTCTTGAGTTTCTTACAAGAAAATCGCATCTTCCCTCAACTATAGAATTCCTACACTGACCACGTGCCTCTAGCCACTCGGCTGTACACGCCACGATAAGTTGAAAAATAAAAAAACTAAAAACAATACTCATATGAACACATATTTTTCCAATTATAACTACTTGAGGATCCTCAAATCATCCTCAAATTTTTACAATCCGCACTTTTGATCCATTTTGAGCCAAAATTAAAAATTCATATTCTGTCATCAACTAACACTACATACAAAGTTTGACCTTGCTAGGTCAATTTGGTAACGAGATATGGAAGATTTATGAAATTTCCTACAGCTATATTTCCCCTCTAAAAGCCGTTGCCCGTAACTCCTCTCCAAATTCACTTGGGAACCTAAAATCAGAACAGGTTAGTCACTCGCGCTCATTTCTACCTAAATCCCTCTTTCTCCCTTCCAACATCAAGTATGGAAGTGAATTGGGGATATTGCATACTTCTCATCTCCAATAATCATGTGAGTTCATATCAATTACATTTTTACCAATTTGAGGCTCCTCAAGTTCTACTCAAATTTTGAAAATCCGCCATTTTGTATCTATTTTGATCTAAATTCAAAAAGTAATATTCTGGTTACTAACTAACTCCACACACCAAGTTTGACTTTTCTAGGTCAATTTGGTGAGGAGATATGGAAGATTCAAGAAATTTCATAACTCACAACTTCCTCAAAAAGCCATTTTTTGTTGTAACTCCCTTCAGAATGCACTTAAGAAGTTGAAATTTGGATATGTTGAATTCATGGTTCATTCTTTCAAATGAGATCAAAAACTGAAAATTTAGGTCATTTACCCTTTCTCCAGCCCTCCTCAAAATTTGAGTGATCCCCCATTTTGAGGTTTATCAAAAAAACAAAAGAATATCTTATTTGCATTTTTAAGGAGAGTCTCTCACCAAATTTCGAGCGAATTTCATCAATACTCACCGGCGGTCGTGTGGGGAAAAAATTATATATAGGTACTAAATAGTTGGAAACTATAGTGCCGATCACGAAACTTGAGACTTGCAATTTGTAAACAAACAATAAAATTTTACATCCAAGATCAACTATGTTGCCATATTTCCAGAAAAACACATCAGCTGATCATGCATTCGAATGAATTTGTATATTTTCCGACATCATTCATTAAAAAATACATGGCTACTAACTTCGCATAACCTTACTTGTCGCTGCTAAATCTGACAACATAGCGCTTATCACAAGTCTCAAGTTTCGTGGTCAGCACTATAACTAGATGATTACAAATGGCCTGAAACGCAAAGATTTGAAGACCTACCCTTCCTCAATCCCCCTTCCAAAATCATGTAGGCTACAATAGCTACTCCCCTGATGAAAAATCTCTCTATATATTAAAATCAAAATGAAATCGGTTTTGAGATGCGCGCGCATCCTTGTTTTAAATAGCAGGTATAAAAGGTATATAAATAATAGCACGTATACAAAGGAAAAAAGGTAGTAAATTTTAGTAAAAGCTTTGTACATGCACAAGAGTAAGTCATAAAATTGTTTTGAGTAGCAGCAGGTATAAACAGTACAAAGGATAGCAGGCATACAAAAGGAAAAAAGGTGATAAACCTCAATAAAAGCTTTGTACACATGCAAGAGTAATGTTAAAGTTATAAAATTGTTTAAAATGGGGGAGCCCATCCTGAAAGGAATAATTTTTGGTGAGGGTAACAAATAAGGATAAATTGAGTTGTGCAGTTTGTAATGTAGCAGTACTTGTCTGATAAAATAACTTTTTCTCTTCATTTCATTTTTATTGCGAGCCCCGAAGGGGCGAGGAGGCACTAGTTCTACTAAAAAAAATAATAAAATAAAAGTAATTTGATTTCTTCACCTTTTTCCGAGAAATCGTCTTGTGGTAAAACACTTAATTAAACGCCTCACAAATTTTGTAAAAATTTAGCTGCTTTCAGATACCTATAAACAGGGATTATAGGTGTATAGAAAATACGACTGAGATACTTAACAGTTGTACAGGACGAATTCACAAAAGTTACGTGTTCTCTAAGTATTATATGTGTCGTTCGTCAACTGTAACTGATGAAAGGAATGAGTACAAAATGTTATACGTAAAAATACGTCACGTCGTTCAAAGGTTGATGAATCGTAAGTCGAATTTTGTTTTTCTTTAACTTCGCATCGATGTTCTCTAAATAATAAATATTCTGAGGAGTAGAACACAGCTACCCTCTCGCCAATCATGGGAAAATCGAATGTACGTTTCGATTAGCTTTTACCGAGGCAGTGATAAAATATAAAAAGCGATGTAGCTTTGATTTCACACGTAATTAGTACTTTCGTCTGTTTCAAGTACGATTTACATTTTCAACGCCTGTTTCACTGGGCCGGTTTTTATTCGACAATAATGAACACGAATCGCGTACATTAGTCGAATACATTACTAGCTAATATAATCTGCGTCCGTAAAAAGCTATCCTATGGAGTTCCTTTGTGCATTCCCGCCAGGCGAATGATTGAAAATACGTGTCCGGTGTTTCAGCTTATATCGCGATGTTAAAACGTACGAGAGAAATTCTTTCACTTCGTAATAGCTTCGTAAGTGAATACTTTTATTGGTGATTTTTAATTGAAAAACCCCGTCGTTAGAATTACTTCTTCGGGTATTTCAGCGGAATTGAAATTAGGTCGAGTTTTCGTCGCCTGTAAATACGGCGCGGGCGCCACGCTATCAGCGACTTAATGCCTTCTGTGTGTTTTCTACGCGTCTACATAAAGTCGCAAACCTAATCAATCATTTTCCCCACACAGTTTCACACCTAGAAGTCACTATCGCGTATTGTTTTTACCAAGGCTTAGACAGTGCTCGGTGTAACATTATTTTTCAAAGGTCGTTTGTCTCCATTTTATTTCGAATGCTTGAAAAGGGATAAATAAAATAATAATAAGAGCTTCAATACACGATGAAACAATTTCAAATCCTCATACGTTGAACCACAAAATTGTCGAAAGCCACGATTCCAGCGGGAGCAAAATTATTTTTTACAATACACGTAAACTGGTATACTCCTTTGTGGCAGTAATTACATGACCAATTATTGAAAAACATACATGAGAGCACGTCGAAGGGAAGCCAGTAAGTATAAGAAAAAAGATTTTTGAAATTTTCGTACGTAAACAACCACCTATCATTTCTTCAAATGGGTGGATCATCAAAACAATCCTCCTTACTCAATGTCATCGGTTTTATCCAACCATTGTAAGACATTTAAAATAATATTAATCGTGAAACAATGGTTCTAAAAATTTTTTCATGTTGCAAATTTGAGACCGTCTTAGTTACAAGACACAAACTAAGGTTTTCTATGCGGAAGAAGAGTATTTTCCTGATCTAGGACATTATTCACAACAACTTCTGGTTCTGGGCTACAAGATTCCGAAGTAAGTGAGTCTGAAAACAGTTCTTTACACAAATCTTTTACCATACTTAAACTCGAAGTCACGTATGAAAAACCGAAATGTTTACAGATTGTGATTTCACATATTCGTAAAATTTTACAACATTTAATTTACCCAAATTACTTACCTACTCACAACATTTTGAAATTAATTACCGAAAATGATGGTAAATTCTGACTCTGAGTCCCTGATGCTCATTCTATTATTTATTTATTTAAAATTAATTTTTTTACCAACAAATAATTATAAAAGAATTGAAAATATCTAAAATTTTGTCGTCTTAGAATGTAATCTACTTAGCCTATGTGTAAATTTTTCACTGAGTAGAGCTATGTCTGTGTGGCTTTGACCACGTTTCGGTTTTTTTCATTTATTTCTTTTTCCTTTATCAGTTATGGGTCATCACAATGAACATCTCTTTATATGGAACATTTTTCAATTTAAAGCCTTTTTTTTTTTCAAAAGATTTTATTGAATTTTAGCATTATTCAATCTATTTAAATAATTTTTATAATTTTTTAAAATTATATTTATATTTTATTTTCTCTTTAATAAAAAATTCAGCACATCCTGACTTGTTCTATTCATAATATAAGAACATGAGGCAAATTATATTCTTAATTTCTCCCTCTCGACGAACGTGGGTAGAAAATGCTACGAATAATTGCACCATTTTCCTGAAGCCACGCTTTCAAATTCGCCCAGCTTATTTTCCCATTTGCCAGCATAATCGAACATCAATACGTTATAAAATCCCACGTCAAACCAATCAAATCGAAGAATATAAAAAAACCTTCCCATCGAAAGAATAACTCGACCAAATGAACTAAATTTGTTCAATAATAAATTGAAAAACGATTGCCTATTATTGTTATCCCAAATTTGACGATAATAAAAAAAGAGTGAATTCGTATCAAAAGGAACGAAATTGAATGTAGACGTATTACTCGCGAGATTTTACGCTTGATACACCTTCGATTCATTTCCGTACCTATATATACGGGGATTGACGTGGCGTGGGATTTCACTCAATAGTAAACTAAAACACTTAACACTTCTAAAATCTTAAAGCTGTTATCCGGCGTATAGACCGATACACGAGTTGGGTATCTCGTTAAAGTTATGACAATGTGAGAAACATCGGCGAAGCTTTATATGAACTTAACGAAAACCAATTTATACAGCCAACCATACATTTCAGGTTGAAGAAAACGAAAAATGAAACTAAGTATCTACTTGTAGAAAGATTTTCCTTTGACGTCATAATGCCTTTTTTGCGAATAGGCAAACTATGTAAACTTCATGCTACCCAGATATTGTCATTGGAATAATATTTTCAAAATTTTCATTTTTCAATTATACTGTTATATTATAAATAAAAATGATAATGCATCGAATTACCTAAGCTCAACAAATTATCGTTGGTATCTAGGTGCAAAAGCTAGTATGGATGTTTATCTTTTTCAATATTTTTATTTTTGCGTTTTTTAGTTGCAGCTATAGTGTATTCTATCAAATAACAGGAACACGATTCATGAAATCATTCTCTTTTAAATTTAAAAGTTGAAATTATCAATTATCGCATATCCATCACAACATTATTTCACTACATACAAAATATTGTATGCTCAAGAGCATGTAAATTTTAAAAAAATTATCAATTTTCGACATTTTTTTAAAGCTTATTTTCTCAAAAATATACTTACGTGGACATACCACTTTTTACATTCATGGCGGCTTTAGAATAGATATAATCATAAAGACATTTTATTTTGGCGTAGTTTGCTACTCGCATATAAACTGTTGCACATTTTGGTATATATAACTTTAGGTGATACCCTAATCGTTATTTCAAGTTCAAAAATACACGTGGCTTTGACGTAGACTATGTTTGGGGTGTGACTGGCCATTTATACGGAGTAACATGCGTGGACCTTATCTTCTTCGTGTAAAGTGAGTCAACGTAGTGCACATCTGCTGAAGTGATTCAATTCAATATTGAAGTAAATATAATTGCGCGGTCATACCAACAATCACTCAAGGTCAAACGTTCAACGTGGTGTCCTTTGTCTGTCGCGAGCTCGCGACTAACTTGATAAATCCCTTTTCGGTGTCTCAATATGGAAATCAATGAACTACACTCGCCACAATCTCCGACAGAATACGAAAAAGGTGTTCATTCATCAATCGTAATGGCGGGGCAGGAAATACGACGACGAAAACAACGTGGAATTGCATCACGAAAAAGAGCTCGAGCCAAATATCAACAAAAAAGACGTGATTTCGAACAAGCAGTCAAGATGTCGAAATTTCAACCTGCACGTTTACCTTATCATGAAGAAAAGATTCCAGTTTCGATGCACGAATCGCCGGAGTCTCCGCCATATTTCGATACTAATCATAAATTGATGAACTCTTCATCAAAGTCGTTTTCTAATAACGAAGAAAAATTCCAGGAATTAGATTCGCCCTATTCTCCACCGAATTTCGAAAAAGTACCTCGCAGAAACACTTACTCGGAAATTATGTACTCGTATCCGCCGAAATCCAGCTCAAATGTCGATAATCCAGCTCTAACATACCAGGAGCACACAGAAGAACTCGACTCGCCGCTATCGCCACCAGGTTTTGAAAAGGGATTCCTGAATGATAATTTAGAACCGGCGAAATCGAACTTGCCAAAGTCGTTGGTAACTATCAAAACTCAATCTCATATTTATAGCGAGTTTAAAGAACTAGACTCACCTCAATCACCGCCAGATTTCGAAAAAGGACTCTGCACGAATAATAATTTCGAACCGGTGAAATCGTGTTCTCCAACATCATCCTCAAATAACCTAAATATATCTCATATTTGCAAAGATGAAACCACAGAGATGGATAATGAAAAAGGTATCAATGACAATCAATGGTCGAACAATCCGTTACGCAAGAGAAAACGTGGAGCTGCATCGAGAAAAAGATCGCGCCGCAAAATGAAAGACAGAAGACTAAAAAGACTTCAACAAGAACGCATGGCAGAAGAACTTCTACACTCTTTGCGGAAGTTACCAAAACTATTCTCATAGGTATGGAGCTTAAAACTCTACTTCTACTGAATTGAAAAAACTTGAATTTCAGGAAAATTAATGCAATTTAAAATTGTAATTTAGTTCCATGTTATGGGCCTTCTTTTGTTGCTTTTTTATTTCTCCTTATCACGGGGTAAGCATAGCCTTATAATTTTTCAATAACATTTTTACATTTTTATAGGAAATACATAAAAAGATTTTATGTGATATTTTTGTGTGAAATTATTACAAGGTGGTATTTCTCATTTCAATTGTAAACATTTACTTGTTTTCAGACGAATGAAATGATTCTTTCTTATTCGAGGTTTAAATTATCAAGAGCAGTAATTGAATATAATTATCTACTAAGTTTTTTCAAAAATGAAATTCTTTTGGTAATTTTCAAAATTTCAATTTTTTCTTCCTTTTTTTCTTTTAATTAGTTGGAACTTACATATAAAAATGGAACGTAAAATCGTTTTCCAGCATTACCACAAATGTTGTAGAATACGAGTATAACATGTAAGTACTCATTGGTTTTTTTTTTTTTTTAAATAACTTTATTTTTTGTCGCTCGGCAGCCTGGGCCATTTGCGACGAATAATTACACGACATTACATTTTCATGGTGATATAAATGAAACAATCTTAATTTTATTAACTACCTATTGCAGTGTCTGAAACAAAATTTCGGAATAAAAATTCCTCATTTTTTCATTTCCTTTTTAATCACATTTTTCGGACCCTTTTTTGAACATCTCAAAGATATTAAACCTGGCAAAATTCATGGACTCATAATTCTTTAAATAAGCCTTTTCAACACGAAAAATTAGTTGCTCCTGAGAAAAAGGAAACAACTAGATATAGACCGAAAACAAGAACACTAATCATAATCCGACTGCGTTTAGGTCATACCAAAATTACACATAACCACCTTTATCACGGTATTTGGGAAACACCTATATGTTCATTTTGTAATAATTATCCTTTGAATTTCCAACGTATTTTATTTCATTGCGAACACTTTGAAAATATTCGTTCCTTCCTACAACTAAAAGAGATAGCCATAACAGATGATCCTAAACTTATGCACAAAATTTTTGAATTTCTTGATAATACAAATTTACTAAACAAAATATAAACATGAAACTGGCGTAATAGTCTCGGTAATTAAAGATGTCAGTAAGAACAAAAAAAAAATTTATCATAATTCATTAGACACCCAATATTGGTATTTTCGTTTGTATAAAACGCAACGTTATAAAAAAATACCAGAAATTAATTTAATATTACAATTTCACGTAACCCATAATCACTAACGTACAGATTACTGGGCCCGAAGCAAAGACAAACTATGTATTATTGCAAAAAAAAAAAAAAAAAAAAAACTTCCAACGCCCATATATCTCCACTTATAGTGAATACTTCTGGAAACACTTCGAAAGTTTTCGAAGCAAAAGATTTAAAAATTTTATTTTTTTTTAATTTCTTAAAATTAACTCTTCCTGATCTTCTCGTAGATAACGAAGTGACTGTTTCTCTACTTCTTCAATTCATTGAAGAAAAAGGCCTCTTTCCACTACTCTAACCCCAGCCGATCTCATGCCTCTAGCCAAGTTGCTGTAAATGGCACCTTAATAAAAAAAAATATATGTATATATATGTGCAATTTTTCATTTTTGAATTGTTGACATGGGTTTGGGACACTGCAAAATTTAAGCTAAATAAATGAATAAGAAGTAGCACCTTAACCTTAAAGTAGACCCTTCACCAACAATAATAAGGAGTTACCCATGAAAAATATACTATTTATTCTCGCAAAAAACTGATTGAAAGCAATGTTCAGCTTTTCAAATTTTCAAGAAATTAAAACTGAAGAAAAATGATTTTAAATGGGAATTATAATTAGATTCTCTATAGCTATTAACGAAGTTTTTCAATTGTTTTAGAGAAGAAAGTAGAGCAAAATTCAACATTTCCTTAAATTTCAAGTTTTAAATTTTATGATAAAAAATATTTTACAAATGTACTTTTCTCGCAACGAAATCTGTACCTTACAAGCGGCTGAGGAGGGTAGCTGCGATGCTATATACCTACTACATAAGTATAGTAACGTTAAAAATTTAATCTACTGTCCAGGAAAAAGTCTAATTTATATAAAAGTAAAAGCTAATTTTACAAAATTAGTATATCATTCATTTTCTACGATTGCATCATTCCAACAAAAGAGAAGAAGATGGACATTTCCAGCTTTTCGCCATATAAATCTAACTTTACGTTAAAATTCAAATTCAAAGTTCCTCACAGGAAAATTTCAGTATTTTTTTTCAAAATTTGAGCACCTCTTGAGACTAGGTACAAGAATCAATTTGTTATTCTGTGGTAGGCTGCCTCAAAATTACAAAAAAAAATCCTATTATTCCCATCAATCTATCGCGTATAATATATAAATTATACATTTTTGTCATCGTAAGTGATAATTCGTAATTAAAATTCATGTTCAAAATAAATATTAATTTTTTTTCAAACCATTATTAAGTATGTTAAAATAATACAATAAATTAACGAAAGATATATAGGAGAAAATTTAAATTATCCAATAACGTGATTCTAATCCCATCATCACATTGAGCTGATCAAGCACTCCACTTTCTACTTGTTATATAGGTGCTTGATAATACAAATGTAAATTCAAAGAAGTTAGTATTAATACGAGATGCGAGAAACTTCATAAGGTAATTTCGATGAAACCTACCTCTTTTATCAGGGACAATCAGCGTTCAGTGTACACTGCTGTATCTGTACCTACATATCATGACATACGCGAACAACTGCTTTAAAATTATACGTACAGCTAGATGTTTCACTTACGTTCAACGTACCTACATCTAACTATTGCGAGAGATATTCCGGTTTAAGATCAAAATGAGCTTATCTACGTTACCTATGTTGTATTTTCAATGGTATAGTTTCCGTTAGTCTCAACACAGTTACTCGATATCTTTTCAAAACAGTACTTTGCAGCTGTCACGTTTGACGTCAAATACGAAAAATTTTATACCTAAACCGAAATATTCAACTTGGTGGGTGAAACGAGAAAAAATCAATACTATCCAAAATTTCCATGTCATTTTGCTTGTGTATGTACTCATAAGTACTTTCGAAATAAAAGTTTTGCTCCGTCAATCAATCGTTAAAAAAATATAGAGTAATGAGAAAAATTTATGATTTTATATTTGGTAATTTTTCTAAAAATTTTAAAATTATTTCTTCAGGTAAAAATGTAAGTAGATACTTCTTACGAAACACTCACGTGCATGTATATTTGTAATATATATTTAGAAAATTAAAAAGTTAAAAAATCACAACAACAAAAAAAAATGCAATATGAATGAGTATAATGTTTCATCGACGAAGTCTTATTAAATTACTTCATTCGGGTTTTCTTCTTTCAGTTTCGACACTAGATTTCGGTCGTCATATGAAAGTCGTCATTTTTTAAACACAACCAATATCCCTTAGGGAAACGCTAATACATTAAAAATCGTAACGCGTTTAACCTCCGCAAGAAAGGCGGAAATAAAATAATTCAACGTAGGTTCTTTATACGCTCTTTCCTCCTCTACACCCATCATCTAAACATAGATTTTTTAAACAGCGACAAAAAAATACCGAAAGACTTCTCTCAGAAGAAATGGACCGCAAACAATTCCTGTTTTCTTTCATAGCGAAATGGCGAAACGCTGCAACCGTGAAATACTCGGTTGCGTTAAAACAATACAGAAGCACATGGCGACGGATTTCTTTTCGGCAGAAACCACAGTCGTAGCTTAAATTAAAGAGTAATTCGATTACATTTTCATTTTCTCGCGGTGAAAACTGAAAAGAATCGTACAAGTTTTAATTAACTTTTTCACCCACTCCCATCGTACGACGGTTGCAGTGGCAAGGGTTTTTTGTCTTGTTTTGTTACTCTTTGTTATCTGATGGTTGAATTTCACTCACCGTTAGGTTACGACGGTCGTTCCCTTCGGCGATGTTGATATTCTAAAGCGATTTCGAGGGTGCTTTTTCAGTTTCACCTCCGCATTATAGCGCTAATTTACCTTCAAACGAGCTTGGCTTTTGTACTGTTCCTTCGATGAAATAGGTAACTATCTGAAATATAACCAAAAATGTATACACACATTAAAACCATGAAATTTTCATCTTTTTAAACTACAATCAACTTAAGAATATTAAATATGAAAATTGTAACAATTTTGCCATCATTTTTTTTTTCGATTAAACTAACCGCTTCCAAGAGGCATTAAAAAAATTATTTGTAAAAGTTACCACGTTCTTGGTGTATTCTCAAGATCGCTTGAAGACGAGAAATCGATTTTTTTGCAACAAAAATAAAAATAAAAACTATCCTAACTCAACTTCTTCAGTGTGAAACTGGCCTTCAAAAGTAGGAGTTGGTGGCAAAAGTGACATACTTGAAGTTGTACCATGTAAGAAGTTCTTCGTTCACGTTCTTAGAATGATAACGAAGATTTTCTGGTTGTTGTTTGCTGATTTATACGCAGTTTATACGTTTATTATTTTTGAAGTGCTATGCTGCTTTGTATGCTTTTAAATGAAAAACTTATTCAAATAATCAATGGCAATGAGTCATAAAATTATTTCTTTCTTGTTATAACCAAAATACTAAACACTTTCACAGGAAAAAATCACTAAAAAAATACCCTTGGAGTCTAAAGTGACATGATCCAACACATTTTGTGGTCCTAATTCCCCTCAGGGGGCGATTTTGAAAAAAAAAAAGTCAAAAATTTTCTAACCTCATGAGTGATGTGTGGATAAAATTTCGGCCGAAATTAGGAAGTATGTATTTTCGGAATCAGTTTTTCACGTTTTCCCAAAAAAGAGGTTTTTGGAACATGGCACTTTTGCACCTAGACCACTCAATTGTAAAAACAACGAAAATTGAAAATTTCGTGGCAAACATTTTTTCTGTCTTTAAAAAACGCTACTCATCATAAATAAAGGTAAAAACGCCATTTTTTTTTCAAATTTTAACAGAATTAACGAAATTTTAAAACTTGAACCCTGCTTTAAGAAGTATTTGTCATGAATTTGGGAACTGAAATTTGGAAAAAAAAATTCCAAAAATATAAAAGTGAATTTATCGTGAAGTAAGAATGGAGAAAGAGAATATTTATCTGAACTCCATGAAAAAGCCATACTTTTTATATACAAAACAGTCCAATTTTAAATGGTTATGTCTCTAAGCATAAGAATTTTACAAACGCAAATATGTAAGTAAATTATACTAAAAACTGTAATTCCCAAAATTTCGTAAAATACACGATAAAACGAGCATTGTACTTTGCGAGGTTTAAAAAAAGAAAATCGAAAGAATATGAGGACTTAATCTTAGAAGATGAGTTGAGAAAAATACTGAGAGATCAAATATTGAAAAAAAAATCATCCATTCTTAAGTAACAAACAGATAGGAAATATGATTTGCTCTTTTCAGAGAAAAAAGCCTTGTACATAGAGGCATTTGATTTATTATGAATACTTATGGACTCTTCTCAAAAAATAACCTGTTATAATTTTTAATAATAGATGAAATTGGAGAATTATAAACAAATGGGTACTTACGTTTGAATGAATTAAAATCTAATGATAATTTATTTTGTATGATAGTGAAATACTTATTAATTTAAAATCAGTGTCACCAGTGGCCTTGATTTTAATTTTGTTTTAACTTGATTTTTGCCCCACTTTTCTCTTTAAAAATTGAGAAGCATTATTAATGAATATAGTAAATCTAATTATTAGCATTATTCCTATTCAAACGCAAATTTTTCCAGTATTAATTCCCTGAAAATGTGACCATTAATTTAAAAATTTATTCTTTAAGAGAACAAATGTAGCATATTTCATGGTTATTGTTGAAGAAACTACTTCATCGATATGGCATGCTCTAAGGTTCAGCGATCGAAACTTATGCAAATTTCAAAACTTTTTTCATTAGTAAAGATTTCAAAACATTTATTTTAGAATTTTAAAAACTATTCATTACTTCGGAGATATGTGGGAGTTCGAAGTTTTTTTTTTTTTTTTTTGAAAAACACATCATTTCTACGCCAACTTGGAGCTCAGTGATTTGTTAGTTAATAATTATGATATCACGTTGAATCCGTCTCCCATCCTTTACCTTTTTCTTAAACTCCCAATAATAAGATGAACTAAGAAAATAATTTCCTTCAACCACCATTTTTACCATCATTTTCAATTTTCAATTTTCAACAACCCTCACACGATTCAACATGTCGAAACGATGCTGTCAAAAACTCGTAAAAATTTGATAAGAAAAACAAAATAGATTTACTCGTAAATTTTTTACTCCGTTATTTTCGTACAGGGAAGTGAATCGAAAGAGATATCCTGTTTCCGCATTTTCGCAAATGACAATAAAACTACACGAAATACGAGTTTCAATACTTCGCTAAAGACGAAATACGCTATGTCATTATCAATAAATCACATTTGATGATTTGATGGTACAATCAAGTGACTTGGAGCAAAATCGAACAAAGAATTTAATATCTATACTGAGACGCGTTCACGGGTACATATGGCAACACCGCTTATAAAGAAAATCCGATAAATAGGCGTTTTTTCGAGAAACTCTGTATTTCTTTCCACATAGACGAGCAGATTACAAATGATATATTCCATCTTGGTGTAGGAAAAAAAAAACTACCCCAGTTCATCCACATACCCTGTTTACCAAGTACGTATACTATTCTACAAGAGGCTTCACTCGGCAGCCTAAAAATCGTATGTATTTTCTTTACGACCTGCTGTCACAGCATGTAGCCCGTATATGTCTGAATGAAATAAAAAATACGGGTTTTTACCCTTTACTAGGTGCCTTCGGCGTCATTAAAAGCACTTATGGAAGTAATAGCGAGAATACCGAGTTAATGAAAAATATATCTTGAGATTTATATTTACGTAGAAACCTTCGTGTAGAGGGACTAGGATCACGGAATTAACTTCAACTCCTAAATATTCTACTGTCCCTTGATTACACTGCGTTGGTGGGTGAAAATAGAGTAAAACAGAGTTCAGCCTCTAGTAAAATTTAATATATTTTTCCTAACACATGTGACTAATTTAAGAAAATTCAATATCATACCGAAGTGGAAAAAACATAAATGAATTAGAACTTGAGTGGATCATCACATAGGCAATTAAAATTTGGCCAATAAAAACAAATATCTCTCGTTTTTCAATATAAAATAAAGGGGAGTGAAAATTCGAGCATATGATAAATAAAATCACAACAATTTTGTACATGAATGTATACATTTATTATGCTATCATGAAAAAACCGTTATGGTTAAAAAAATTTCTTGATTTTCTCAGAATTGTGCTTTCAAATACAATTTTTTTTTTTTAATACAAATCATCGAGATTTTGTTCCAATGTTATATCAAAAGAATAACTACGCGCTTTCTAGCTGAGTTTTTGATGAAAAACCAAGCCTAGCCTATCTGATTTGAGAAATAAGGAGTCGACATCGAAGGGTACTTGATCAAAAAAATAAATAAAAATATTTTCGCTGCTCAAATTGAGATGGCGACAGCAAAAGTGAAAGCAAATCTCAAAAAGTATTGACAGAAAAGTTTTGAACTTCTTGTGACAATTAATGGCCGATTTATAAGCGTATAAGTAATTTTTTCTTTTTTTTTTTTCTTCAACGAGAAAAATCAGAAATGTCGACTGAAATGAATTTCAAATTAGAATGGCAATTGGACCATTGAAATTTGAAAATATCATCAAACTGGGAATCGAACGCAATCATTCCTCACAAATTTCTTTAATTGGGAGGAAAAGTAAAATTTTCATTACAAGTTTCTCACACGCTTACACATCATATACTTAAGATAATTTTTTAGAAACAAGATTCGACCAGAAATTTGTCGAGTAGTGTTATACGTAGAGTAGGGTGACAATGAATGTAATAGGAGAAAATTTTTTTCTTCAATTTTTTTCGCGCACCCTGTAAAAGTGTTCATTTTTACGCAAAAATAATATTTCCAAAATTTTATCGCGATAAATTAATATTAACCCGTGCCGCAACGCCTCCAAGGTTGTGAACGCGAATATCTTATTCCATAGTTCGAACGTCGTACTTCTTAACCGCTGTGTATAGCAGAGTACATCTCGCGTGTTCGGGCTTATTGTAACAATGTGTATAAGGTGCTATACTTTTTTTTTCATTCTTCAACTTGTAATCATTTTATTAGGAGCTGAGTCATCGAATGAGAAGATTTTTATTTGTAAGCCAGGTGCTTTCCATGAAGTGCAATGGATGGCAAAAGCTTTATATTTTCTTAAATTATTTTTATTTCGAAAAGAATTTCCTTTAAGAAAACCAGGGGAAAATGCAGTGACTCGTATCGTGATATTCATCGTCAAGATTTACATAAGGCCATAGAGTTCAGCAATGAAAGCTAGTGAAGCGTCAATGAGCGATACTGATTTGTTAAGGGCACTATCATCGTTTGAGGAAGATGATAAATCGATGGCGAACGCTTGTTTAAAAAAATGTATTCTCACCATTGACATTTAAAAAAGAGACTGTTGTTCTTTCATTATTCGACGATAGACTTTCCAACAATACAAAAGAGAGGATGTCAAAAATTTTATTGGATTTTAAAAATTCTGAAGATTGCAATTTGGATGATGAAGCAAATCTAACATCAGAAAAAAAAATTAAACTTAGAACTTCATAATCTTCCAAAATTTTTAAGCGATGACTTGCCAGTAGGTCTGCTGAGTCCGCAATCTGTCAAATTATTTGTAACATTAAAAATTTCCACCGATTTTCTATTAATAAATTCAGACCAGTGGCACACAAATCCAGATTTCATTTCCCGTAAATTATACGTCGATTCGTAAAACTGATGGAGGAATTTAACGATAAGTTGAGGAAGAACGAAGCCTAGAAAAAATTTCTGTTGCAAATTGGTTTGAAGTATTTCTTTTTCCAATTTCACCTCAACTTTATGAAAGTACTTGAGTTATTAAATAGAAATATTTAATAAAATAATAACAAAACCTATTAAATTAAAAAAAATATCAGAATTTTAATACAAAATTTCGTGACTTACGCTTTTTGTTTCCCTATTTTTACAAGTAGTTCAAAAATATTGACCAAGTTACCCGAAAGACGCGAAAAAATGTATGGAGGCACCCTCAAATTTATTTTTAGTTTTAATTATGAAGAATATTAAATTATTAAGAATTTTCCAGGTGAAAGGGTGCCTCCATACATTTTTTCGCGTCTTTCGGGTAACTTGGTCAATATTTTTGAACTACTTGTAAAAATAGGGAAACAAAAAGCGTAAGTCACGAAATTTTGTATTAAAATTCTGATATTTTCTTATTTAAAATAGGTTTTGTTATTATTTTATTAAATATTTTCATCTGATAACTCAAGTACTTTCATAAAGTTGAGGTGAAAAAAGAAATACTTCGAACTAATTTGCAACAGAAATTTTTTCTGGGCTTCGTTCTTCCTCAACTTATCGTTAAATTCCTCCATCAGTTTTACGAATCGACGTATAATTTACGGGAAATGAAATCTGGATTTGTGTGCCACTGGTCTGAATTTATTAATAGAAAATCGGTGGAAATTTTTAATGTTACAAATAATTTGACATATTGCGGACTCAGCAGACCTACTGGCAAGTCATCGCTTAAAAATTTTGGAAGATTATGAATTACATGAAACAATTAACTATAAAGATGTAGAAAAGCGTTTCGCATACTTGGTCTGATTATGCTCAAAACGCCGTTACGTGCAACGGCTAGATAGCACAGCGTTCGCGCTCTAAAGTCGAGTACCCTTATTCAAAAATTCAAGGGCCTTGCGGCACGGGTTAATATTAATCTATCGGGGTGAAATTTTGGGAATATTATTTTTACATAAAAATGAACACTTTTAGGGGGTGCGCGACCCCGAAATCGAATATTGATTTTTCATTGTCACCCTAACGTAGAGATATTTTTTCAACATATCTCTTTTGGTACATGTGTAATAATGAATAGAGGAAGCGTGGAAATTTTTTTCAAAATGATTCTAACAACACCTATTTTCAATTTTTCGCATGATTACTCCTTATCGCCTTAAGCTGATAATTTTGGATCACACTAGATCCATATGCAATACTGAATATCCCCTTACCTCATGCATGCTAATACACAGAGTAAACATTCATGACAAAAATCCAGTATCTAAAAGAATCACTATCATACCCCATTTTTGATTCATGCATTATCCAAATGTGTACCAATCGATTTGTCTGCGCGTTCGCTTTCGGAGAAGTTTATCAAAGAAGCTTCACGAATAAAGATCCCCAAGAAATATAAAAAATCATATAGCCAGCAGAATTCGTCGCACCTTCGATGAAAATCTTCAACAATGTTATCAAATTTCGATTCAATGCTATTCAATTGCTTTCTATAAGAAACAAATTATGAGTTTGAGAAGGAATTAGATTTAATTAATCAACGAAACTTGACCAAAAATATCTTCTTACTTGGCATTTATTTAAAAGAATTTATATTTTACTTTGGATTCAAACTGTGTGATGAAATGGTATCGATAATGCACTAGTGCACCAGCTCGACATTTGTATAGTGAAAATACTGCAATTAATTTTCTTTTCAGTGCCTCCACACTAGAGCTATCCATACTATGAGTCGGTCCAAGGGCATGACTTATTTTTGTTCGTTTTGGGAAATCTTCTTCTTTATGAAAATTAAAAAGAAACAGAAAATTTTTTCAGACATTATTTTCATTTTGGATTCTTCATAATTTTTGAACCATTTTTTCTAGGTATATCAACTGTTCTTTTTTTTTCAAATTTAGATTGAGCTTTCTTCTTTGGATACTTTCTATTTTAGGATATTTTTCATTTTTTAAATATGTATTTGTATTTTTTTATCGATTTTGAATATTTTTTCAAAATTAAATTTTCAAGACTTTCTGGTCCTTTCAAAATATTCAGGTCTATTAGAGAAATTTATGTTTCCAAAAGTCTTTTGTTTTTTTCTTGATAAAAAATTTTACTATTTTCACTTCACGTATCTACATATTGTTACTACTATGAACTGCAACTTCTACAAATTTATTGATTGAAAATTGAAAAAAAAAACCAAAGAAAAATGAATGAAAAACGTACTCTGGTTAACACTGAATGACTTCCATTAGGTTTAAGAATGGATGGACACAACTTAAGAAAGAAACTCCGCCCTGAAAGAAGGCTGAATATTACGAAAAATCAACTTGATAAATTTTATTTTATAGTGAAATATTTTTTCCATAAACCAGTAAAAGCCTTTGAAATATGTCCGAGCTCAGCATAAAACCTCCTTTTCTAATCACTCGTTGCGTCTGATGATGAAGATTACAACGGGGATTACTGTATTTCAAAATTGTTGATGATGGGATCTCATTCGAGTTAATTCCAGCGTCAATTGATTAGTATAGGTATGAGAAAATCGCTCGATTTAATGAAAATGTGAAAATAACATCTTCTATAAAAAAATAAATGAGTTTTTCAACAATTGAAAAATTCTCGATTTTAATGTTACCGAAGATAGAGCTATCACGCAGATGCAGAAAATTCTAATAATAATCTGATTATGAATTCAACATGTTGGCTCCACTGAGCAGCTATTTTAATTAGTATAAATCCAAGATGCGTTACTTTGATTCAAAAATAATGTATACGATCATTATAAAATTTGGAGGAATAGTGTATAGCCTCCTTAACAAAAGCAATTTGAGCATTTCGTTAGAAAGTAAAACCTGTCATCGGTTCTACTCGTAAAACACAACGACTTGGCGTAAGAACTGTAAAGGTTCATAATGAAACCGTCAATCAAACAAAGTTCACTGACAAAAGAAAACACCACAAAGGAAAAATAAGTGGACGCTGAAATCGAGTGACATTTCAAAATAAACCCTTTTTTTACCTAAAAATCGATGATCGACAATAAATGAGTAATTTAATTCACTTATGAATGCGCTTTCATTTTTTATTCGACATTTGTACGGTATTGTTTCATTTATTGAAATTTTTTCTATCCATTTTTCAAGTTTAATATTGAAAAAGTTCCATACAATCAACTACGAAAATTCTACTTCGCGGTAAAAATTTAAAAGACTTTTAACAATGTTCTAATATTTCTCATTTTATGTTTTTTACAAAGATTGTCGTTTAGTGACGCTACAAAAATACATCGAAAAAATTATATAGTCTGAAATTTTTTTATGGCATTTCCGCTAGAAACTTTCTTAAATTGAAATTAGCCGACATTAGCTATTTCGCGACCTGTTGTCGTCGATAAAATTTTTAATACTGTTTGGCGAACCCGAAAAGCTATTTTTTCTTTCATACCTTACGAGATACGTGTTTTTATTACGAAAAATGAAAAATTATTACTGGTTTACTTTCGCGGAGGTATTTTAACGATTTTTTTTCTCGCATTAAGTATAATGCAGCTCAAGCGAAAATGTTAAATTCGATTTTTTTTTTCAATTATTTACGAGTTTTGAAGTTTTTTTTTTTTCAAATAATTTATCAAAAAAGGTTCATCAATTGGCTATGAAGTTACAGTGAGGAAAACTTATTCGAAGGAAATATCAATATATTTTCATTTAAAGTATCATACAAGTATGAAGATGATTTAATGGGAGTTCATAAATTTATAAACAGGAAGTTCACAGTTAGTGATTTTACATCAAAATCAAGAATTAATTTAAAAGTTTTATCTTCATTTCCGTCAAGCTTGATACATATTAAAATTACTTTGACACGATGACTTAAACGAAAACGTGTAATATTTCCGTTATCCGCTTACAAGATCTTACACCCTATTAAAATATTATCGCGCACTAAGTTTTCACTAGCGAATGATCGTCGACACGTGAATAATTTTATTCGGTATTCCGAGCGAATCAAATACTCGACTTACGGAGTAAATAAAATATTTTCTTTGAAATATTGAAACCATCCACTCGGGACTAATAGACCAACTAATTTGTTTCGTTCGAGTCGCCAAGTTTCAGAAAAAGTTGTGTACTTTTATTAAACTCAATAGACTTTAAAGAGGACAAGGTTAGAAAACTGAAGTCACAAACGAGCCGAGAATAGGTGAATTGAGAAAATTTTAAAGATCTTATTCCTTATCAGATTTATATACAACCTTCTATTCGTATTTAACTGTATTTTTAAATCTAACGTAGCTTTTTATCGAGTTCTTCGATTACGAAAAATAAATAATCCTACATCTCCAAATTCAAATTATCGCAAAAGTGTAGCGAAAGTTATGTGTACACTGTACACTAGGGTGGATCAAGAATAGATTTTTTTTCGAAAATGAGTGAAGATGGGATGAAAAAAGTTGTGGAAATACGTAATAGTACGCTCAGAAAATTTCAGTCTTCTAGGTCAATATTTACTATTCCCATAATGAGCTCATATTTTAAAAAACTTAATTTATGAAGAAGTTTTAAAAAATAATTTTTTGAAGTAAATGAATTTTTCTGGCAGAATACTTCAATTCTGTTTCATTGATACAAAAAAAATGAATAAAATGCATACTACTTACATAGTATAATTTTTCATCATATTCAGAGGGAGATGTAAGATTTAATGCTTCATCAGCAATACCTGATACGGAATAACGCGAAAAATCATAAAATTCGACATGTACAGATACAGCAGAATGTAAAATTGTACTGTGTATGGGTGTAAAAGATTTGATAATATTACCCTCCAAACCCGTATTAAAAATTCAGCTACGGTAATGTGGTATGGCTACTTGGAGTTTTTTATTTCATTTTTTATTTCTCAAAATATATGAACTTAATAAAGTCGAAAATTTCTAATTAAAGGAACTTAAAATGTTTATGAATCTATCTTGCTTTTTGAATACAGGCAATGTTTAGTCAAGTTCAAAAAAGAATTAACTTTATTCTCGAGGCATTTACGTTATGGATATTTTTTATTCACTTTTTATTCATTTCAATTATGAATTTAAATACTCTAAAGAAATACACATCACAGACGTGAGAAAATTGAAATTACCAAAATATTAATACCCATAGAAAGTTGAAATACAAAAAGAAAGTTTAGTTTTTTTTTATAGCGATTTGCCAACAGGCACCCGACTGAGCATGATTACAAAAAAATAAATAGACCTAATTTTTATAAATGTAGTGTAAGAGATATAGTAGCTTCATCAGCTAGAAAGAGATACAGGAAGGTTTATGAAAACCCATTTCGGTGTCTGAGGAAAGAATGGAGAAGACAATCTTGGATGACACGAAAAACGGTTATTGGAAGCTCACAGAGGTCTTGTGAAAAATTTCAAACGAGTTCATCGTTTGCTCATTCCTCAGCAGTGTAATTATTACGGGTATTGACATGCCAAAACTTACGCAGGTATATTCTGCCTCTATAGACTGCGGTTAAAATTTCGCATTTTTTACGAAAAGAGTATGGCGCGCGTTCTAAAAAGCACAATATTTGAGATTAAATGAAGCGAAAAATTTTTGTACCGGGTATAAAAACTGATTTAAAATGTTCTTCCGAGCATTCTAATCGACGCTTGAGAACGTCATTAATTTACATGAAGTGCTCTCAAATCTCTACAATATACGTGTTCTGAAGTTATACGGAATATAGTATTTTTCAATATCGTATTCAAATAATATCGGCGAGATTAATCTCGGCATCTATCCATTCCAGAAAACTGGCGAAAGACGAGGGATTCATTACCTTTCTCGCGACCTGCACTCCGGTTTAACTTATACACGAACTTTTGCCCCATCGTAAATTGTTTTTTCAACGTGTAATAAATTTTTTTAGGCTTCGAAAAAAAGTGAAAAACTAACGATGAGATTTTCCTTCGCTCATTTGTAGTATATTTTTTTGCTCACATAGAAATTACCGTATATGCTATACGTGAGGAAGGCGAGAGAAGAAAAAAATCTCCTAACGCGAGATTTAATTCGCGATGGAAAAGGTTAACGATATATCATTTTAAAAGGGAAGAGTGTTTAATGGGGTGTCCGCTGAATGAAACACTATTCGTATGATTGATTAAAACCTGCCCTTATGTTTTTCTACGTATTCTTATGCGACGAGACCGTCATGCAAGCTTTTTATGCTCATTTTTTGTCGTCTTGGAAAAGTAAGTAAGCGAAAATATATCATCTTTTTCTCGAGCAATTAGGCCTTCGCTAAGGATTGTTCATCGATGATAAAGAGTAAGCTCGACCATGCGAATAGGTTATTAAAGGTACAATCGATAACGTAAATTCAGAGAAGTTCACCATGGCAGGCGATTCGCATATTTCAGTATAAATCTTCGATACGCTGGGGAGTTCGTCTAGAAGACAGCTGTGTCGGATTTTTCCCTCTTCTTTAGGTTAATATATGTCATGCATCCGAGTACATAGACACGCCACCAAATTGTTGGCAAACTTTCGAAATAAGGTTAGTGAGTACGTAAACTTTATTGAACGCTTTTACAAATTGTGATTCGAAATCATTCTCGAATAGTTAGAGCAAAAATCAGAAAGGTTTATTTTGAGCGAGAGGAGAGGGAATAGTACTATTAGTAGTTCTTCTGAATTCGTTCTGCACGTGTAGAGTGATGTAACATTTTATTCTTTTTGTACCAAGTATTTTCATTTCTTCTTTTCATATAGGAACTCAGGTAAATCGGTTTGTTTCTCTTTTCGAAAATTTTTAATGGCTAGGCAGAAAACACTATTGAGAAATTTTAACAATATGCCCAAAAAATACAAGGTATTTAGCTGAATTTTCCCTCTTCTTACAATTTGAAGATGAAATTTTTGCATCCATGTCATTTTTCTTTTGTCAAAAAAAAAAATATCCATTTTTCATTTTAAGAAAGATTAACTCACACTTTTTCTACTAGATAACGAATTTCAATATATTAGAAACTTGGAAATTATTGATAAATAGACAATTTAACGTCAAGATAAAGAAGTAAATTTGATTTCTATCCTACCCAACTCGAGAGATATATTAGTACGACAATTTTTACCTTCCAAGAGTTCTCGAAATATTTTCATTTAACACTCAAATTAAGTTAAACACCAAATTTACGTTACTAATTTTGAGTAAAATATAAGATGCTGAAAACACTGAGAAAGCAAGAATCGGGAGAATGTGTCTTCCAAGTCCGATGAGATAAAAATTAAGCTTATATCAAACAACTGTTGGATTTTTTTGAAACATCTCGTAATTCTTAAACTTTGAACAAAATTTAGAGATAGTAAATTTCAAGTGAAGAGCAAACATTTCCTTAAAGGGATTGTTGACAACCTCTTTTTCCGTACCTATCATCAATGCTAGAAAGATAAGTCCAAAACTGACATTCTATTTTTCCCTCGTCGATACATTCTAATTACTCTTCAGTATCTTACATACTTATTTACCTATCAGTACAATTTTGTATACCATTATCTTTGTTATGCCGTCAATAGGCAATTAGACATGTCTTATTATTTTAATAATGAAGAGAATTTATTTACGCGAAAGGATTTTAAATATTTAATCAGCATAAAAAATTAGGTATAATGTTTTGTATTCCGTCGTATTACTCAGTTTCAATAGCGTAGATAGCTCCTGATTGGCATAAAGAGATGAACATAGTTATAGTTGTCTCAAAATCTTAATTTTTTCGTAGATCTTAAGTTGCCTACCAGATGTTGATTTACTCTTCTCCTCACGCACTGCCGTCACAGATGACAAATTTTAAAAACAAAACCTTTTGTAATTTCTATTTTATATGAAATTAAATTGACCTTCCTCATCTTTGGGGATATTTCATCAAAAATTTTTTTCTGCATTAAAAAAACACCAAGGAGCATTGATCCTCCAGACCACTTCCCATCCATTTTGATATCACATACTGCTGCAAGGTGGTCTATCAGAAAGCTACGATTGAGCCTAGAGCAGAATTGGCTTCTTTGGTTTCACGAAATACTTTTTGTGAAAATTTAAAAAATCAGTAAAAATATATTTAGTAATTTTCTTCACTTTTCAATTACTTTTTCAATAACTCCTTGTAAAGCAACTAAGGCCAGAGGCATACTGAATCGGTTTTGATTTTTGAACTTTTTTTTTCAATTTTCGAACTTTTATTTTTGTCTTGTATGTTCTTTTTCTTATCATATTTTTTTTATTTTCAGATAATTCGTTTATTCTAGTATTTTTTTAGTTTTTATTTATATTTTTAGGCATACAATTTCAATTTTAAACATTTTTTTAGTCTAACGATTCAAGATCTCTGGGCTTTTTAGGAATGCTCTAGCATGAGGCAACTTTTTCCCTTTGCTTCTTCCTCTCACAAACTGAGCTGTACTAATTTTCATTGTGTTGATCTTCTGGTATTATTTTGTACCATGTTATATCATTCCATACTATTTTATTCCAATCGTGTTTGTGCCATATCATTTTACGCCATTCTGAAAATCTTGTATCATTCGATCTCATTTGGCCAATACCGTTCGATTCCACCATTTTGTTCGAATCTGTACAATTTTTCTCACTCTGCAAGTTATTTGTAAAAAATCACTCATATTACTTGCATCACAAAGATCAAAGAAAGTCCAAAAAATTCCAGGGAGTGATTAAATTTCGTCTAAAACACTATCGGAACTGAAGCACACGATAAAATTGCACGGACGAGGATTTAATCGATATAGTAAAGATTTTTATAAGAATGGAAGCAGCTTTTCGTGTTATTTTTTCATTAAAAAAGAAATACCTGAACATTCGTCCTTAAGCCTAAGGATGAGTTTTCAAAAACCTCCCAAAAAAATTCTCGAGATTTCACGCTCTAAAAATGCTTTGTGAAACTTTCCAAATCCATATTTTAAAAGCGAAGAACCTCTTAAAAGGTAGTTTTCAAATCATCTGAAGATGGTTAGATTTTTTAAAAATCTACGAAAGCTGAAAATCTCTTTTTACTACGAATACAACTGTGGAAAGGAAACGACGAATTGGTTACATTGGTTTGATGGTTGAACATGACGATACAAAGTCATGGTAGCTATGATTTTCTTTTCGTCAATGTACGCACGCCCCGTTGACTCCAGATATACGCGAGCGGTACGTCGTTTATGTATGAAAAGGCGTAAATGGGAGAATTATCACTGATGCGAATTTCTTTTATATTCATTTTCTTTGTTATAAACAACATATTCGTTGGCAAAAATATCGAATTTGCATTTATTCTACAAACACCACAGATGATGTTGCGGTACCGGTACCGTAAAAAACATATTTATCGAGTTTAAATTGTGTTTGGCTCCAACATCGTAATGTTTATTTAAAGGCTTAATACCAGTGTATAGATGTACCAAATCTACAATAGTATAAAACAGTAAACCACAAAAGGTATAAAATTTTTGAAATGTCTCTTCTTGAGTTCGAAAATGTTATCATATTATTAACATGAAATTTTAAAACCCATTCATACATTCCCAAGAATTTTGAACAACTGAATATTCATAACTTCCTTTGAGAAGTAGCTGGAGGTATTTTATTCCGCTGTATGCTTGAAAATTTATTTTCAAAACTTTTTTACTGGGTGAGGGAGGGGCTAAAGTCGGAAGCTCCTCACCCTTGAGTGCGCCAGTGGTTACATTTTAAATACTATACACAAAGTTCTTTAATGCATACAATAAATTAGTTATTTACGAAAATCCGGAATTATTTTCATGTTTTTTTTTCCCCCATTCAAAAATGATGATAATAAAAATCACATTTTTTCAACTTTTTTTTTTTCAAAAAATTTTAATTCACCATTCTTACTATACGCAGCTTTAGAAATATAATGCAAGCACGAGCTGGTAAAATCTATAATGTAATTTTTTTCCTGGCTGAATCAATGTTTCCTTCTTAGAGAACTACGCAGAAAATGGGGTATCTGTTTTTGGGAGGAAACTTCCTCACAATTACCTTACAGAATATATATATGAATATACGTATTCAATATCTTGTGGTGCCCTTGTATATTTTGAACTATGAGGCGCCCAGCCATATGCCGGGCACCACAAAGAAAGTGTCTTTCAAGGATTCCATATCGGGCACTACAAGGTATATATACTATAAACTCCAGTATTTATAAGGATTTTAATTTTTAATATATAAATATAGTCATTGTGGTGCCCGCCTCTAAAACTTCAGCTGTGGACCCAGAGGGGTGAGACGATCATTTTCTGATAGTTTTTAGCTTAAAAACCTTGTGGTGTCCAATTTGGACACCATAACGTTAAAAACGGGCACCACAATGACTTCGTATGCTTAAAACGGGCACCACTATGACTAGAATTATATCTATATATATATATATAATATAATATTTATTTATTGTGTAAAAATTTAATAAAAAACTATTTGTGAAATAGCACTATACCGTTTTTTTTTTCAACCTAAAAATGGCGATTCACTCCCATTTTGAGAATAGGTGGAGTGAGGGCAAAGAGCTCAACATTTCCGTTATTGATCCCATATGAAAGAGTGAGTCACGCAAACGATTGCCCCTATCATCAACCCCATTTTCCACCAAGGGGGTGCAGGCGAAATGTACCTGAGTCACGGACACCAACCTATCTGAATTTCAACCTCCTTATTTAAATCACTCATTTAACGAAAACTTAATTATTTTAAATATAAAAAAATAATTAATTAATATGACAGAAATAATGCCTTGAACTTAAAATTCAATTATAAAATTTTTTTTTTAATTTTTTATTGATAATTATTTCATGATTTATAATAAATTTACAAAATAGAAATTCTTTTAATATAATTTTATTAAATAAATTAAATAATTTAATTATGTTAATTAATTCATTATCGAGGACGTTTTGAGCTATAAAATATTTTTAATCTCCTATATCTCCTCATCAAATATACCTGGAGAGCTCAAATTTCGTACGTGGAATGATTTGAGTGACAAAAAATGATTCCTCAAATCTGGGTTAAAATAGATAAAAAATGGTGGATGGTCAAATGAGAAAGGCAAAGGCTTGAGTAGCTTCAAATAGCTCAGATTTGATAAATGTGAACTTATATGATTACCAGTAGTGAAAAATATTCTGTACGCCAGAAATTTCACTTGTTGCTTATTTAGCTAATATAAAAGAGGGTTGAAGCAAAAAACAACTTTTGAAGGCAAAATCATGTTGCGAAATTTCAAAAATCTCGCAAATCTCCTAACCAAATGGATCTAAAGCGATCAAACTTTGTATATGGAATTAACTAGTCTCAATTTGGGTCAAAACCGATCAAAAACATCCAAAAATATCGAATGGCCAAATTTAAGAAAAGCTAGGGAAGTTTCAAACAGCTGAAATTTGAAAAATACGGGCTATTATGATTCTTGTGAACAAAAAGTACCACATATTTAAAATTAAACTTTCCGAACGTTTGTGGGAGGGATAAAGCGGCGAGTTTTGACTCGATAAAGGATATGTATCCTATAGGCTTGTAAAGTTTACTTGATAATATTACGTAAAAATGTAAACAAGCCCTAATTAAAAATTCAACTCCAGTAATGTGGCACGACTACTTACGTTTTTTTTTTCTTTGGCTACACCATTAGCCCAACGAAACATTCAAAACGAGTATTTATTCAGCAAATACAGCGTACGCGTCATTTTTTAAAATAATTTACGCGAAAAACCTTACTCAAGTTATAATCCTGTTTAGCGCAGCCGATTTTGTTTACATTAACGATTTACCGAGCGAACAGCAAACGAAAAAAACGCCATTTTCCAGCTCGCTTCGAAGCTTTTACAAGTTTTTAGTTTTTATTTTTATTATTTAAATCTTGAATGTTCACTCGTATTTATTGTTTATTTAGCCGGTAGCTTAATTAATAATATGGTTTGTTGATCTCCGCCGAAACGCTTGCGTCTTTTATTAAATTATGCCAAAAGGTAGGACGATGCGAGTTTGCGACCAAGGTGCATCAACTTGCTTCACAGAGGTGGAAAGTTTTCCATATAGAGCATAAATGGCGCTAGTGAGAGCCTTAACAGCGAACTTAATCGCGTAATTCACTCCTGGCACCGAAGTAGGTAGCGAAATGAATTAATTAAGAGAGTTCACGAAAAGTCAATAAAATTCGTCCTATTTTTACAACCGCAACCCATTCGCTGGTACAGCGGGGGCTGCGTGAAAAATTTTAAAATGTTAGAAAATGTCGCTTTCGTGACTTGCAACTGTACGCATCCGCTATCTTTTTATTTCACATGGCAATACGTTTTATTTATCGTGCTTTTTGTTTTATTAAACGCGTTAATATAATACAAATTACCTAACCGTTTTTTATGTTTTTTATTATCATTATTTCACATAGATACGTTACGAGCTTTGAAAGATAAAAAGAAAAGAAGCAATGAGAAAATGAGCCACATGGGAGTTGAGAGAAGGACAAATCGTGCGTATGTTAAGTATTTTACATTACAAGAATGAAGACACCGGCTTATGAAAGTAAGTTCAAGCGAATCATTATAAAATTATTCTTCTCAGATTTTTGATACCATCAAAAAAGATACAGCTTCAGATCAAAATGAATTTAAAACTACAAGTATTGAAAATGCTTTTCAGATTCTTAATCCCGAAAAATTCTCATCTTCGAATTTTTTTTCGCGAGAAAAGCTTCTATCTACGATCAGACAAAACAATACTCACTTTGTTTTCGCAACAAACAAGAACTCATTAGCCGTAAAACAATACTCATTACTCTTCACGCTTTCGATCGAACGGAGGAAAATTTTTAATTGAAGTAAAAGTAATAGGACACTTGGAACGTAAAATAAACACAATATGAGTACTTTTCTAGTACCCACTTGAAATGCTACACTTTCCGATAAACTTAAAAAAAAGCACAGCCTTTTCCGTTACTTTCTCGTTTAATTTAGCACTCTCCAAAATGTAAACTCTTACTTAAGTTGAAATTACGACCGAAAATTAATTGCCTTCTGTATAAAATAGCTGTTTAATTTTTCATTTCTTTTAATTTTCGTCGTTCGCGAAATATCAAATAAGTATTATAAAGGTCGTCATACTTGAAGTCCCTTTTTTGTTTCTTTCCAGCGATATAATACGAGTATAAGTTGAAAGTTCTACGCGAAAACTATACCATTATACAACGGCCCGAGATGCTGATTGAAAAACAATTGTTGGTTTCATTTTATTTTCTTGATCGTGCCTCTGTTAAAGCGTAACAACGGGCTTTTACGAAAACGGAAGCCGGAGATGCTTTTAAATTTGGGCCAAGTCCAAATCAGAAGTGAAATTAAAAATTTAACGGTTCATAAATCAGAAAATCTCAGTGGAGTTCAAATCTATACAGCCAAATATGACATACTCGTTTTGGGTCAAACTGGGTAGATATAAAAAACGAGCACATCGGAGGCAGATCGGAGCAAGCAATCAGAAATAGGGGTCTAATTTTGAAGGAATTTTTTGTATCGATATATATCGATATCAAAATTTCCTCCAAAACAAGACTGTTAGAGTGCATCATTGGCTTATTCGATCTTGAATACGAGATCCACACTTCTGCACTTCACAGCTAGCATATGGCAAATTAATTATTTTTATTCCACGAAGGCGTCAATTCCGTCAATTCTGGTAGTAATTAATTTTTTTGAGTTTGAACTAATGTATAGATGAACAAAATATGCAAATTATAACGATAACAAACCGAAATGTATTGTCCGACCAGAATAACGGCAGGTCCGCCTAGTATACAGGATAGACAAAAAAGTGGTACAATATAATGGTCTTCAAAACGCGTTCTAAAATGATTCGTTTATTTTGTGTAAAAGTAGTGTTATCAGTAATTCGTATTCATCAAATATATTAGGAATCGATTAAATAATTAGTATTTCAGTTTTTATTTCCGTTGTTCATTTTACAACGTTTTCATTTAATTTCAATCTTTCTTCATTTTGAAAAACCCTGTACTGCTTTTCGCCTATCCTGCATACAAAGTGGACTTGCCAAGTTATTTTGATTGGGCAATAATAATAACAAAGAAATTCCAAGAATATCGATACTCAACCGATACTACTATTAGTATCGATACTCAATCCATCGAAATATCGATATTCATAAGATGTCTAATAAGAAGCGCTTTTTTGATCATGCGATTAAATTCATAAGTGTGTGCCTAGGTGTTTGTGTGTTCCTTTGGTGCAACACCATTTAAGTTGTTAATTGTGAATACATAAAATTCTTATTATTATTTAATCTGTAAATAAAATATTAAAATATGTGCTATAATATTATTTTAAATTTAAAAAAAAAGATGTTTCCATGTGATGTTTGCGATTGTTTGTTCAAATAGGTAGAAAAAAAATTTACAACGCCATAACAGATTAAACCGATGTATCAGCACTAATAAACATAGTAAAATAATTTGTCTCATTTCCATTCGCAGCAACAAATTTTCCCGTAATGAAACTAGATACCAACATATGGAAGATTTACATAAAATAAAATTATCTAAAGAAGAATTACGATTTCAAAGTATACATAGTAAAACAAAAATACTATCTTTGTCTGTAATATATACCTAATCCTCAAAACTGTTCTTTTATTGACCGCAAGTATATAATAATTATTCATTAGATTTGAAGTATAAAAAAGGAAGATAAAAAAGGAAAAAATTTTTGAATATGCTTGTAAACATAACATCGTTTTGAAGAATGGATCGAAACGAAAAGAAAGTGATAAAAACATCTTGCGGTGAACTCTTCTTAATTAACTTTTTTCCGTCTATTATCGACTACAACATTTTCGGAAGCACTGGAAGCAACTTTTTTCCGTGGTTTTCAAGAGTGTAATTTATCTCGAATTATAATGAAGGGAACAACGAACAGTTTCGAGCGTGGAAAATTTTTTTGATTCGTTCGATGAAAAAGCGAAGAAATCTTGAAATTTGTTTTTGAAAGTTTGCAACAATGTGAGCAAATTTTAGATGACTCAAAGAGTTACCCAATTTATCGATGTTTTACAAAATACGTTTTTGCCGGAATTCTCAAGTTTTCAGTTAAGCTTCTTGGATGTTTAAATTAAAAGACCTATTGTCAATTAAAAAGTGAATTTCTTTATAGTTGAATTACAAAGCTATTTGATGGAAATTTTTATGGCTTGACAATTGGATTTTAATCTAATTTCTTTCCATCTACCTTCACCAATGCTCAAGAACCAGGAGTGAGTTCGGTTTTGCAATAAAAATAATTTTAATTTGACTACCTAATTATATTTTCTTCGGAAATTGCTCAAGAATCAGAAAATGGGATCAAAGAAAGTTTTAGAGTTGCTCCAGAGTCGGATATAAGTTGAAGTCCAATTTGAGAATTGCCCTGGAATCCATTCGATCGTTATGATGATTTCCTCGAGTGTTTGAAATAACTCCATCTCTGGAATTTTTCAATTCTACGAGTATTTCGGATCAAATTACTGGCTTCTGGAGCAATTTATGATTGGTAAAAAGTTGATGTATGTCAGTGAAATTGAATAATTCTAAAATCAAATTTAATGAAAAAGTAAAAAAAAAAAAAAAAAACTTCAAAATCGGAATTAAATCGAAAAATAAAACATAAAGTTACTTCTGAATGAACACGTTATGAGCAAATTCCAAAATCGGAGTCAGAGTAGAGTCGGTGTCGAATTCTAGACCGCTTTGGATTCTAAAGGTAGGTCTGAAGTGAGGCTTGAGAACTACTTTGGACTCAAAAGTTGAAGTCTTCATTAAGTTTGAGATTGTCCAGGAGTTAAGTTCAGAACTGAAGTCAAACTTTTAAACTGCTTCAGAATCAAGAGATGGAGACAAGGTTGAAGTTCAGTTTTTGGACTATTCGTGTCCTTAAAATTTTCATAAGTTTATCACCCGTATCTGTGGCCAAACAAGGAAATTTACCTGGAAAATACTTGCATAAATGTTGATACAGATTTTTGCAATCTCTCACTCGTTCATCTATATCATTGAAATGTCAAAACTCCCACTTCTTCGACGAATTACATTAAAATGCGAAAATAGTAATCGATTGCAGTAATAACTGAAGAAGCAAAAACATTGGCACTTGTAAACGATGTAGCTTAACAAAGTAAACATTAAATTTCATTCAACCTTCAACATCAAACGATACGTTGACTTGGTTACGAGTTTTATAACAGTAATTTCTTTCTCATAACGTTTGTCTACGTCGTTACCTTGTTGGGTATTAACCTTAATTCACGCAAATTAGCTCGCCTATTTAACATGTTTAAATGCTTGCACTAAGATAAACCTTTGATGCTAATTTTTCGCATAAAATTGGCAAATTGAATTCACCTAACCGAGACTCCTTTTTTCAATATACTGGCCGACTCGTGGAAATTAATGTTCATGACTCGAGGGATAAAAGAGGGATTTTTTTACGTTTATGTACCATCGCATAAATTCATCTAATATTCTCAACTAACCTAAATACCTTTCGGCGTTTACCAATATGATCAGATATTTCTTCGCTTCGAAATGTGTATATACGTCCCTAGAATAAAGAGTACCCGAGAGACACACCTGAAACTGATCAATTTTCAATATACCGTGCGGGATGAGACGCGTATTTCAACGGCTCCATTAACTTCATGGTATATTCGAAAGAGGCGAATGAGGCTTGTCATCTAATTTGCATTATCAATAAACGTGACGAAAACGTTCGTTTAGATGGATTAGTGATTACTGTCGGTTACACTTCAATTTTTCATGATTTTTGTTGAAAAAGCTCGCCTACTCTCAAATGTTGAAGTGATAAAAGGGAAGACATAGCCAAAAGGGCTCTCTTATCAACTTTATAAACCTATAGCTAATAGTTATTCATGCTTGATAAAAAGATGATGAGAGCAAGACCATAGCCAAGAGAGCTAGGTTTGGGTGCCAGAACACCTCCTATCAACTTCCTTTTTTTTATATATCTAATCATCAAATCGTATTCGTCATAATGTTAGAGGTGTCGACGTAGTATAATTAAGGTTTTTGCACTTTTTAGCAGTTTTGAACGTTTAAAAAACTTTTTCGCTCATTTTGAAATTTTGAAATTTTTAAGAATTTCATTTTTCGTTCTTCTTAAAAATATTTTGTTACTATAAAACCCAGACAAATCGGATATCAAAAAAGGATGAAATAACTTTCAGCCAACCAGCTAGAAGTAGAATCGAAGTTTGGAGAGGGACGCTCTCATTTTCAGAAAAAAGTCACCATGAGTAACTTCATTTGGTTCTTCCTTTTTTAAGAAAGGTGGTTTCATATTAATGAATTAGTGTCGTAAAAATATTCTAATCCACATTTTTTAAAAGAAAGGATCTCAACCTTTCTTTTTAAAAGAAATAATTCACTTTCCTTCCTCAACTACGATCTTAGTAAATCAAAATCGACGGTGAGGGAGAAACAATTTGATAAAATGCAAGTAATACAAATAGGTATAGGTATGTACAATACAAAATGAGAGTTGGTGACTATCGGATCAAAATGAGTCACAGGTCATACGAATCTTACAGTTACTTTAGTTTCTAAATTTGAAAATTTTAACTTCCATGACCAATCGTCTTTTTTTCTAAAGTGAAATTCAACATTTTATATTGCCGCATTAGTTATGATTATTTATCACATATCGCACCCCTACTGCAACAACATCACATCTCAAAAAAAAAAATCCTTGACTGCAAAAACACCACATCTCAAAAAACTACCAAAAATAATTTGCGTTGCGAAAATATGCTTTTACCATTGGAAAGAACGTGAAAAATTAGTAAGGATCGATGAAAAAAAAAATGAATTTGAATTCGTATTTCGTTATTTACGAAGCAAATAAAAAGCAAATTTCTTGAGTTTCGGTTATTTGACTTGTTTTGAGATGTGGTGTTGTTGCAGTAGGGGTGCGATATTTAATATTGGTGAGCAATCGATGTCGATATGCCAATAATTTTATCGATGAATTTTTCAAATTTTTTCAGAACTTTTTACATTTTTCGGCAAATTATTTTCATCTGCTATTTTAAGATTTTGAATAGGGAATAAAATGAATGTTACAGAGATTAGCAAAATCAAAAGAAAATTTCGTTAACTATAACTCGGATATTTTAACATTTTTGACTTACACTTTTTCCTGCATATTTTCAATAAAAATTACCATTTCATTTTTTTTATATTTCTCGAAAAAATTAGGGAAATTTAAAATTCCACAAAGGGTTAAACTTCGGAAATATTTGTAAATTTCTACAAGCATGATAATACTATGCTTCCCTCCCCCCTCATTAGGCAACGTACATTTTCTATAATTACGAGCTAAAAGAAATGTATATTTTTACCAAAAGCTGGATGAAAAAATTTACATTTTTCGGAGACGCAATATTTTCGCTTTTAAACAAACCTTTATTTCATCATCGAGAAAAATGAAACAGAAATTAAACTTGACAGAAAAACGCGAACGCCTAAGATTCAATAACGCATCATGAAAGAAATGTTAAATCACTTTGAAATTTTCAAAAGTTTTCAACTCTTACGTCCCTGATGATATCGATAAGGAAGCGTGCGTGTTTTTCTCATGAGAGGCGAAGATTTTTCTGGTTAATCTGTTTTTCTTAAATTATATACGTATCGTGGCGTCTTCAATTACCGAGAATATCACATTAGTATAAAATATTTTAAGTTTAACTCATCACTGGAAATTTTTTAGCGGCCAGAGCAAAGTGACTGAAGTCGTCTTTATACTTTACTGATCTTGGCAAATACTATAATTTTTTTACTAGCGAAAGATTCACTTTTTTAAAAACTTTTCAACTTATTTCTTTAATAAAAGGGAATTTCATCCTTCAAGTTGTACGATAATGGAAAATTTTTTTACTTTTATATAATTGCAAAAGTTTATCTAGATGACGATTTTTTTTCTGTTTAATAAAAACTTAACAACTGATGTTCTCAGCAATTCAACATCTTGAAGGAGGAATTATGAGCATTGTGATGACAAACAGCACAAAGTTATGTTGTTAATAAAAATAATATATATCTATGGTAACTGCGATATTAAATTGTTTTAGAATCTACAATCAAATAAAATAAAATTAAAATAATTGTAATAGCGGATTTTCGCTTTTTGGACGTTCGCTAAAAAATACAGCGAAACAATTTTTCAAATACAGATGACTTCACATTGGCAATGGAAAAAGAACAAATAAATAGATATACAGAAAATACCATTTTGAGCTTAGGTATATAACATGTCTTATGAACATCTTATCATAAAATGAGCCCTAGTGACTAACCTATTCTGATTTTAGATTCTCAAGCAAATTTGGAAAGGAGTTAAAGCAAAAAACGATTTTTAGAGGGAAAATAGCTGCTAGAAATTTCATGAACCTTCCATACCTCGTCACCAGATGGACTCTAAAAGATAATACTTCGTGTGTAGGGTTAGTTGATGATCGGAATATGACCTCTTCAAATTGGGTTAAAATGGTTCCTAAATGGTGGATCGTAAAAATTTGAAGATAATTTGAGTAGTCTCAAGTAATTATAATCTGAGAAACATGTGTTCATATGATTATTGAATGGTAAGAAATACTATACATTTGTTTTAAATTTAACTTTTCAAGTGGTTTTGAAAGGGATAGGGTAGTGGTTTTCACTCACGATATTGGAACCTGACAGAGACAAAACTAAGGGGGGAAGCTTAGGGGGGAGGGCAAATTGCCCCGCCAAACTTCCGATGTAGTTCGGAAATTTGAGTGAATGATTCAAAAGTTAGGAAAATTCAAATTCTGGAAAAATACATATGATTTTTTAAAATTTAAACATATTTCTATCTTAAATAATACATATAAAATTTATGCGTTTCAGAATCAAAAGCTGAAGCATGTACTTGTAATTTTTTCAGTTTTAAACATAATTTTCCTTAAATTTTTCCACTCAGAATTTCGACTTGTAAAATTTTAATCAAAACTTGGAATGATTAGTTATGAAATTTTTTTAAAAATTAGACGAGTTGATGTACCCGTTAAGTTAATAAATTTATTTTTAATGCCAAAACCAAAGGTAGTTAAATCATTCATGAAACTAATTCTTTATCTAATAGCTGCTTTGTCAACGAACCAACATTAAAATTACTTTTGGCCAGTTCTATAGATTTGAATTTTACAAAGTTTGGACAGTCTATCTGCTGAATGAAAGAAAAAATTGAAAATTTGTGTGATACATTAAGGGTCTATTCTACATACACGATTGCATACTAGTTTGCCTGCCAAATGGCCATTTTCATACATCTTTGATTCTGAAATACTACTTATCTATTTTACTTGAAATTTGAAATATACACTTATAATA